>SNQJ01S0047176.1:0-34842 GCA_010110895.2 Picea sitchensis | reverse complement strand
CATGTATTAGTAGTAAAGAGGATTTTCAGATATCTCAAAGGAACAAAAGAGTTTGGATTATGGTATCCAAAAGGAAAAGATCTATCACTTATTGCCTACACAGATAAAGATTGGGCAGGTTGTATTGATGACCGACTAAGCACCAGTGGAGCAGCATTTTGCTTAGGTGAGTGTTTGGTATCATGGCTAAGAAAGAAACAATCATCGGTATCTCTATCTACAGCCGAGGCAGAGTATATTGCAGCAGCAACATGTTCTACATAGGTTCTTTGGATGAAACAAAGTTTGAAAGATATACAGGTTGAGTATGATGAGCCCATTCCAATATATTGTGATAATACAAGTGTCATCAGTATCTCAAAAAACTCGGTGATGCACTCCAAGACGAAGCACATTCCAATCAAGTATCACTTTCTATGGGAACAGGTTGCAGAAAATAACATCAGAGTTGAGTATGTGGGCACAAAAGAACAAGTGGTAGACATCTTTACAAAACCACTTCCACGAGAAACCTTTGAATATCTTCGCCAAAGACTTGGAGTTATTTCTACTCCAAAATGAATGATTTTTGAATTATTTTTGAATGCTTATCTTATATGTCTTAGATGTACATGAGGAAGCACCATAAGAGGAAAGTTCAATCAGGGGGAGCAACCCCGGATGGAAAGATACCTTTTCCATTGATGACAAAGGGGGAGAGATTTATCAGATGCAGAGGACAGAGGCATGGTTCTAGAGGGAGAAGATTTATCAGATGCAGAGGACAGATGCAAATTTATTAGATACAGAGGACAGAGGCATGGTTCCAGGGGGAGAATGAGTGATATGATTTTAGTATTGCATCAGAGTGTTTCCATCAATGCCAAAGGGAGAGATTATTAATTAAGGTTGGTTGTCATTGATGTCAACCCTTGAAGAAAGCCCCGCATCACAAAGGTTTGGGTAATGGACCCAATATTGTTTTACATAAATATGATTCATTATTGTCTTGTCATGGTTGATAATAAGTAAATATGGATGAATTCCAAAGTGGTCCCCTTATGGTGAAATCCCTCATGGGAAGATGCTTTGCGGAGTAAGAGAACCCATGGTTAATGGTGGAATAATGAGATGAAGGAAAATGAATGTGCTAGGTAAACTACCCTAGATGGATATTTCTTGTCATCCCATTTCCGATGGTATGTGGAATGCCACATAAATCCTCACGGTCAGAGATTTATGGCCATGAGAAGTTGGAGACCCCGGGTTTGGGTAATGAACCCACGTTTGTTTGATGGATAACGATATGAGTTATGACATATTTTAAGATAATACTATTATATATGGATAGTACATGTCATTCCATTTCTGGTGGTAACTGGAACGTCACATAACTCCTCACGGTTTGAGAGTTATAGCCATACGAAGTTGGAGGACCCTCATATGTCATCTAGAAGCCCCAAAAGGTCAAAGTAGTCAAAGTGGTTTAAGAGATTTTAAAAGGTAAATAATAAAGTGAAGTAATGAGTGTATTATAATTCAAAGTGAATACAAAATAATCTATTTCAATAATAAATTTAATGGAGAAACTAGAAGTGGGTTAACCCTAAAATAAGGAAAGTGGGGCCAAGTGACCTAGAAGATGTTTTTAAGGAAGCTACTTGGAGGTATAAATAAGGAGGCAGAACTCTCTCGTTTTAATCACACTTGAGAATATTGAATATATATCCTTAGGTGTCTAAGGTAACCAAGGATATCCCTAAGATGAAATTCCTAAGAATTGAAGAAAATAAAGGCTGAAATGCAAAGGAATGATAAATTCTTTTGATGGTGCTTTCTACAAGGTATGTTATTCTGAGGTCATCTCACCATTTTACGTTATAACTTTTTTATATATAATGGATTCAAAGCTGTGAAATTTCTATTCTATTGAAAATATTCATGATATCTTTGGTAAACTATTCATCTTGTGAGTCATTTTATTTTAGGAGTTACACTCAGTGGAAAATGGGACATGGCTAGTCCTAAAACTAATTAAAAAACAAAACAAGTGTTCCGGGTAAAAAACATCATAACTTATTCATAGGATCCAAATTTTGTGAGAACAAATGTGTTGGTTAGGGTATAGGCATGAAATATGTTTTTAATAGTTTCAAATCATTTCAGAATTTTTTTTTTGCGGGGCACTCTCTACAATTAAGCTCTCTAGAATAAGCTAGAATTTGTAGGGGTATGCCATTTTTTTCTATAACTCTTTTAGGAGAGGTTCCAAGTAGTGACACACGGAGGAATTTCATAAAACACACTAAAGAATATTTTGTATCAGTTTTTATATCTGCAAAGTACAATTACAAAGTTATGATTACTTCAAGTTAGGGTTGTTGACAATCCAAAACTTAGGCATGAGACTAAAGAAAGTTTGATGAAAATGCTAGTCTCTTGTTGTTGAAGTTAAGGAAGGTTTGCAAGAATGTGATCATATGCAACCTATTCTGAGAGGATATACAAATTAGATTTGGATGATGGAAATGGATGAGAGTTTTGGTTGAGGTACATGTTGAGTACATGGTTGAGACAGTAGTTGATGAGTTGGCACATACAGCAGGAGTGTATAGTTGATGATGTTCATACATATGATAGGTCATAGTTGATGAGTAGTTGACACATGATTGGTACATACTTGATACATGGGTTGGATGCACTTGTTTATAAGTGCAGGGTTGATTCTACAGGTTTATTTGAATTACAGGTTGGTGCATGGTTGATGCATCAAATCTTTATACAATACAAGTACAAAGTTATGATTACTTCAAGTTAGGGTTGTTGACCAATCCAAAACTAGGCATGTGAGACTAAAGAAAAGTTTGATGAAAATGCTAGTCTCTTGTTGTTGAAGTTAAGGAAGGTTTGCAAGAATGTGATCATATACACCAGGCCTATTACAGATATACAAATTAGATTTGGATGATGAAATGGATGAGGGATTTTGGTTGAGGTACATGTTGAGTACATGGTTCAGACAAGTAGTTGATGAGTTGGCACATACATGAGGTGTATAGTTGATGATGTTCATACATATTGATGAGTCATAGTTGATGAGTAGTTGACACATGATTGGTACATACTTGATACATGGTTGGATGCACTTGTTTATGGTACAGGTTGATTACAGTTTATTTGGTACAGGTTGGTGCATGGTTGATGCACTTGTTTATGGTACAGGTTGATTATAGGTTGAGGTACAGGTTGATGCATGGTTCAGATTTATTGGTACAGATTTACAGCGGTATATCTCATAGTGACAGGTTGACAGTGGTTCCATCGTTCTACTTCTACTTTAGGGTTGTAGGATGGGGAAAGGAAAGGTGGTTGTAGCCACCTTCCAGTTGTAGCCAGAGAACATAGGCGGATGTAGCCTCCTTCTAGTTGTATCCAGAGAATTGGGGAGTTGGAGCTTCCCTCAGGTTGTAGCCTGAAAAACTAGGGGGTTGGAGCCTCCTTCTAGTTGCAGCTAGAAAACAAAATAAGTTTGTGCTTCCAATGAATGTCAAGACATATAAGAAAAAGCATTATGTGTTTTTCTCCCAATTTGGGTTTCCACGTAAATCACTGGTGTACTGTGTATGTGTATGTTTGTTCATTTGTCCATTGCTTATTTACTCTACAGTTATTGGTTGATAATGCTTCATTGATATAACACTTTGATTATATGGTTAAAAAGGATTAAATTTCTCTATTACTGATTTACCCCCCCTCTCAGTAATCCAACACCAGTAGGAATGTCGAAAATAAGTGTACAAGGAGATGGTAAAATAAATTGACATAATTGCATCACACGAGGAGCCATGTCAACAACAACGTGCTTCAAATGTATGAAATCATTGAAATTTTCTATTAGGTACATATAAATAAATAATTTATCATCAAATATTAATATTCGGGTATTTTCTTGCAGAAAAGAAAACAAAATGAAACCCAGTCATCACATAAAACAGGACGACAAGGAATAAAAGGTTTGATAGCAAAGTTTGCGAGTAATTGTTGTTTCCTTATAACATTAACTTAAGATTTCATTTTTGCATATTTTAATTTGTTTTACAGTAGCCATCCTTGAATGTCTTCAAACAAGTGCTAACATACAAAGAAGAGCCATCGCAAGAATTGATTGAAATTGGGTTAAGTAAGGGTTGTGATTATATGTTTATTACAACAAGATTTTCCTCACCCTATGCAATATTGCACAGAGGGCCTTATCCCATTTCCCTATGCAGACTTATCTTCCCTGTTTATAAAACCCAGATCCAAAAATAAATATTTTTCCACATGTACGCATCTTGCACACTATACAACATGCGTATACGCAGGCTGCTCCACTACAACCTACATACATCAGGATTTGTGCCAGAAAATGAAAATTAAATGTTGGGTTTCCATTTCACGACAGGAGATCTCTGATACTTGGCCTTCCCTATACTGGAAATGTTTTGACTCGACCATTCAGTTACATTTTGAAGGCTATAAATGGGCCAATTTTGAGCTATGGAAAAGGAGAAAGAATTCAACTTTGAGAGCAAAATTACTTTGGAGAAATGATTTACTTCATATTGAGTCTGCATCCCTTTGTCCTTTAAGTCTGAACACAATGTTCATCCCCCAAGCTCTTCCCTTATTGATTGAGAACCTCATTGTTTCTCTTTTATGAGCTTGCCTTTGGTGGAGGATTGAAGTGGTGGAGGCCCAGCTAGAAGGAACTTAGTTTCTCGGTTCCGAACCATGCCAACATGGAATTTGTAACATTTTCACTTCTGTTGATAATCTATTAATAGAAATATTCTTTTCCATCCAATTGATATACTGAAAATATATTGAATGATTATTCCATGGGCGTATTTGTCATGTTTATTAATGGATTATGCTATCTAATGTTCTAACCTTCTACATTATCACCATATGCTTGCTTTGCTTGTTTGTTGAGAACTTGTTGTAGGTATATAGCTTTGGGTCAAAGTGCTCAATGATGGAATTAATCGAACATCTCGACGAGGTAGGCCTCTTTCTTATAACGCTTGCATATTGGTTTATATAGCATGTTGTTGAGATAGAGTTGATTTCTGTAGTCATTTCTGTCAGTTGTGGTTTACCCTAGCCATAGAAAGATTTTCCTCGTAACAGAATTGGCAACCATACTAGGAACCGAATCTTCTTTCTTAGGTTTTGGAGTACTTTTCTCCTTAGATTTCTCTCGTTTCTTTTGTGTTTCTTGTCGCATCATTGCTTGACAGCCTCTGTTCACTCTGGGTCTGAATTTTCAACCTTTCTCCCTTGCCTGGCCCTGCTTTGAAACATATATGCAT
The DNA here is from genome assembly GCA_010110895.2 of Picea sitchensis. Lineage (NCBI taxonomy): Eukaryota > Viridiplantae > Streptophyta > Pinopsida > Pinales > Pinaceae > Picea > Picea sitchensis. The sequence goes on along the minus strand of SNQJ01S0047176.1, from coordinate 29,509 downwards.
TTTTTCCATGACAGTCATGTACACACACATGTTGTCTCACTACAAGATGCGTATATAAAAAATGTTTGCCTGGACATTTGCGTACATCAGTTTACCTTGCTTGTTTGTTGGGACTGGTGGTTTTTGGGTGGGATTTGATGTTTGCTGAGCCTTCTTAGGTCTCTGTAGTGCTTGTTAAATTCTTGTGGGATGACAGGAAACCTTTATTTGTTTGAATTTATGGGTGGAGTCTTTCTCATCACCTTTTCATTTTTAATTGTCCTTGTACATTGGGCTAGGTGGTTTGTTACTTGGTATCCTGCTTGAGTTATCTTTTCTATACATAGTAGGGTTATATATTAAGTTACTTTTTAGTCCATGCATTTTCATTCTTATTATATTGAAAATACAAAACAAATAGGCATTTTGCATTGCTTGTCATTTTTGTCTTTTGTAGTCCTTGTCATTAGCTTAGCGCATATAGTGAAACATCGCATTTTTACTTCAGAAGTGCAGAGTTGAATTTGAAAATTGCATTGGTTTTCAGAAGCACATCATTCATTGAAAATTAAAGTTAGGACTTTGCATCATTTTCATATTTACTTTTCTTGCAGAGTCATAACATCATGAGTTTAACTACCATAATTTTTTGAGTAATCACGACCATTAAAATTAACTCTATAATTTAAAATTGATTAGTCATGATTTTATTTTCTAGGGTGCACAAACTAGCTTAGGATTTAGTGCCTTGGAATAGGATTTTGTGAGTAAACTTCTCCAAGCAAATTAAATCAACTTATGTGTCTGAGAAAGGGAGTGGAGAAATCCATTGTATAATTGGTAAGATTAGGAGGCTCTGCTCACACCGGAGTTAATCACGAGGTCGTACAAAGTCGGTTGAAGGGATATCCCCCTCATACCTTTCTAGAGTCAGAGATATTTCTAGGGATCTATTTGTATCTGGGGATATTTCTAGTGCCTTTACCTCCGTGAGAGGCAGTGATTTCAAGGTTTCAGGATTTGCTACCCTACCCATACGGTGGACCTGACTTATGACTTCTCGCTTGTGCATCGGTTATACACTGGTTTATTAGTTGCTTGACTTAGGTGTCTCATAGGTTACTTGAAGGGGTTATTCTGCAGGTACCCTGGGTCAGATAAGGGTCGAAAAACACACAACCTTTATGGAGGATTACCTCTCTGGGGGGATATGACTAACTAGTTGTTAAGCCCACAAGGGCCTTTATAACTGATTTTGTTACCTCTGATATTTAGCAGGGAGTCTCAGGCCCATCTTTGGTGAGACATACCTTCTTTAGGGAGGGTTGCCACTCAACCACTTTACCCTGTTTGTATGCATATTGGTCATTTGAATTTTGGTGTGTTCTTTGATTACTAGTTGGCCTTAGGGGTCTATACTAAGTTTTCATTATCATGGATAGTGGAGATCCTTTTTCTCCCTCGTTTACAGCTACCCACCCCATGATGCCCACTCATTTCACAGGGACGAATCCTTCTACTTTTAATAATGGTATATAGAACTATGATACTCAATCCGCACCTTGGGTCTCTAGTAATGTTACTATTGATATGCCTTCGCCCATGAAATTGTCTCCCTAGTCTACTTATATGAATCCTAGCATTGGATCTGGGGGCACCATGGCTCCGAGTCCTATATCTTCATTCGATATGAGTCACATCCCTCAACCAACTCTCACTGTGGGAGGATGGAACCTCCCCTCTTACAGATCCAATCCTAGCCATACTATGTCTTGAGGTAACACTCATATGGGTGTCTATTCTACTTATTACACACCATCCATGTATCCTTCATCCACCATGTTGGTTCCTTCTAATACTTTTCCCATGATAGGTCCTCATGTATCCCCGGGTATTTCATACAGGGAGAATCAGTTTTATGGTTCAGGCTACCCTCTTTATGGAACCCCTTCACAAGGGGGAAACATATATCCTCACTCGAATAGTCCTTATCATACTTTCGTCTCTTCACAGACTTTGGTGATGATGCTCGTGCACACCTCTTCAAATTAGTTAGGTGGGGGATACTACATTTCCGGATAGGGACATGGGGTAAACTAGGATCCTTCCTGGCCTACAATGTTTCAAAGTCAATCTTTCCGTAGACCTTGGTATCAAATGCCAAAACTCACTACTAGCCCAGTCATTGTCAATCGTACTAGAGCTCCATCACCAACCTCTTCCAATCATGTTGGAGATGGGTCGACAACTTCTATAGGTTATGTTGAAAACCCGTACCCAACCACTGCTAGTCATGCTAGGGACACCACTCTAGTCACCACGAGTCATATCAATGTCAAATATCCAGCCTCTATACATCATGTAGGAGATGACTCTCTCGCCTCTGCATGTCATGTTGAAAGTATTTCACCAACCATCGTGAACGACGTTGGGGGCATTGAGAGGCCTCGACGCCTCATACGTAAGCCTAAATTCCTTTGCAAGAATTGCGAAGGAGATCACCTTACTCTGTTGTTTCCTGCTATGGTCGAGATACCAGAAGCGTGGGGCTCACCTAAGGGCCCTTCAAATTATGAGGGTTATGTGTCCCCTATCCCTGTTATCACACATCATCTTCAACCTAGAATTGAAGAAGTGGTCATACCAGTGTGATCTCTGGTCAATCCTACTCTCCTTATGGAGGGTGATGCATCCTTCAATCATGTCATCATCATTCTTGATCCTACACCTTCTGAATGAGAGAGATTTATTCTCTCCCTGACTGCTCTCCCTCCAAGTCCCGAGGAAGTTCCCTTCGATTGGGATGGCCTTGTGGGGTATCCCATTCCCCCACCTATGTCTTTTTCGGTAAGATAAATTATCCGATCTATCACGGAGACTATATAAAATGTTAGTGCATTATCCTCCTAGACTTGGAGAGCTTTGGGTTTTCCTAAGCTTATGTCGGCTATTCGTAAGATACTGACATTCCACAGAAGTCTAGCATGGGAGACTTGGCCTCCCCCATGACTTGCCGCCTAGAACCTCCCAAATGATTTTAATTTAATCTCTTTTCCAACTCATCTTTAAAAAGAGAAAATATTTCCGAGTGATTTGTCCCTTTCACACTCGTTAAATTGGACTTGAAAGGTCGTGAGTCTTAGTTAAGCTCTTTTCTGGCTCGTTTTCAAAAAGTGAAAAGATTGTCGAGTGAAATTGTCTCTTTCACACTCGTAAATTGGATTTGAAAAGACGTCTATTTGGAACAAGATTATCACTTTTTCACACCAAGTATACTAAAAGACATAAAAAAATAAATTTTTTGGCGTTAAGTTGTGATTGCATCTCATGCCCTTGATTGCAGTACTGAGCCTATAGTCAGTTCTCACTTTGTGTTATAAACTGTTTTCCTTAGCAGTTTTGCATCCTCAACCAAACAGAGCCTTGTTTATATCCTTGACAATTTGACACCCTATACCTAGGAGGGAACATTCCCCCAAGTTTCCATCTCTCGCGTGCATTTCCCTACATTGAGCATAGGTACGTTCCACTGCTGGAACTAGTTTTTCTTACTTGCGACACTTGTTTCCTCCTATGTATCATATCATTCATTTGTCTATGAAAAAACAAAAAAATATGGGTGGGAAGGGAGTATTATCTTATATTGGCAGCAGTCGTGTCTCCTTTGAACAAAGCACAAATTTATTGAGTCCCTTGATCATCATAATTTTGGGATTAGTGTGGCCTTAGAAATTTGATCTCGTTACAAAGTCTTCTCTACCGACTGGTTACTCTTCCAGTCCCTATATAGAATTTCATTGATGCCTCCTGCATCTCATGGTTTCATCATTGGGTCTATGTTTTTGAAGTCCTCCATATGTCTCATTCTCTTGTTCAAAGGAAGTCTATCAACCTGTGTCAGCCACTCCTCAAAACTCTTGACTTTGCATGTCATCCATACCCTCAGTCTTTCTCAAAATCACATGATACTATAAGTCCTATCATGCACCATGGCCCTACTTTCATCATTAGTAGGTAACCTTGAACCCATCAGTCGACATTTCATCATTGGTCGTTGACTGGGTAGTTTCCCTTGTGTTCAATGGAAAGACATCTATTCACACATTGGGATTCATGTAGTGTCATGGATGCCATTATCCTTATTGGTGGATTCGTCGCCTTTATCAACAGGTTTCATCATTGGATGCTATTCAAAGGGTCTTTTTCATGTACTTCTTGCACTTGGCACACGTGAAAGACGCACACGGTCATTGGCTCGTGAACATGTTCTTTGTTCGATTTCCACCAAATCATGAAGCTCCTAATTTATACCTCGTGCTGACTGATGAGAGATGCCTCAATGATCTCCTTTCAGCAAGTCTCTTTTCATCAACTTCAGCCCAATTATTCTGGAAACGGGACCTAGAGTCTTATAAGTACCTTGAGGTTTGCAGTCATTAGTGACATGCTCTCTCACCATCGACAGTTGGGAATACATCAATGTCTCCTGATCGATGGATTCTTCAGGTGTTTGACACCAGCTCCTTTATTCACACTTGTAAGAATGTACTCGGTGCCTTGATACCTACTTTCATCATCGGTAGTTTTTCTCGTGTTGGTTAATGGTATACATCAATGACTGGTAATCAAATGATGTCTCATTGTGTTCGACCTCAACTCCTTTATTCACATGATGTAGACTTGCACCCTTAGCATATTGTGTAGAAGACTTGAAGACATCACTATTTGGCTGCAACTTTCCTGAGTTGTTGCTTCCTTTTCATTGAACCAATACCTATATGACTTCAGTGATCATGGGAGATCAGATTGTACTCCATGATGTACATATATCTTCAAATTAGTTTTTAGACTGGTTCTATTGGTCCTTGTTCATGACTATGATAGCTCGTGGCATGTAACCACATTTGTATTTTCCTATTCATGGCCACGGACACTTGTTGGGAATATTTTCACATGGATCTGTAGTGTAATTTTATTGGCAGACATGCATGCAAAGACAGTGCAGAATGTAATGAGAAACTAGTTCGTCCATCTTGTTAACTACCACTCCACTCCTGGATTTTTTATAATGTATTTTGGCCATCTCAGATACTCCTCTGACCTCACACATTAGGGGACATCTGTTATAGCAAGATTTTCCTCACCCTATGCAATATTGCACAGAAGGCCTTATTCCATTTCCCTATGCAAACTTATCTTCCTTGTTTATAAACCCAGAGCCAAAAATAAATATTTTTCCACATGTACGCATCTTGCACACTATACAACATGCGTATACGTAGGCTACTCCACTACAACCCCCGTACATCAGGATTTGTGCCAGAAAATGAAAATTAAATGTTGAGTTTCTATTTCACGATAGGAGATCTCTGTTCCTTGGCCTTCCATATACTGGAAACATTCCAACTCGGCCCTTCAGTTCCATTTTGAAGGGTATAAATGGGCCAATTTCGAGCTATGGAAAAGGATAAATAATTAAACTTTGAGAGCAAAGTTACTCTGGAGAAATTATTTACTTCATATTGAGTCTGCATCCCTTTGTCCTTTAAGGCTAAACACAGTGTTCATCCCCCAAGCTCTTCCATTATTAATTGAGAACCTCATTGTTCCTCTTTTATGAGCTTGCCTTTAGTGGAGGATTGAAGTGGTGGAGGCCCAGCTGGAAGGAACTTAGTTTCTTGGTTCTGAACTGTGCCGACACGGAAGTCTATAACATTTTCACTTCAGCTGATCATCTATTAATAGAAATATTATTTTCCGTCCAATTGATATCTTGCAAATATATTGAATTATTATTCCATGGGCATATTTGTCATGTTTATTAAGGGATTATGATATCTAATGTGCTAACCTTCTACATTATCACCATATGCTTTCTTTTCTTGTTTTTTGATAACTTATTGCAGGTATATATATTTGGGTCGAAGTGCTCAATGGTGGGCTTCATCGAACATCTGGACGAGGTAGGCCTCTTTCTTATCTCGCTTTCATATTGGTTTATATAGCATGTTGTTGGGATAGAGTCGATTTCTGCAATCATTTTCATCTGTTTTGGTTTACCCTAGCCATAGAGAGTTTTTCCTTGTAACAATGTTAGCATATCAAAAATTAGTTGTGGAATTTGTAAGTATCTTATGTTGTTTTACTTCTCTCATTTTATAATTAATGGAACAAAAAAAAATAGTTTATATTAAATCTATGATTTATTATTGGGGTATAAAACTTGCAGGAAACAAAGTATGGAAATGTGACAACTGGAGAGTTGTTAACAAAAGGAACGAGATTTGGTTTTGAAAAAATGTGTATCACTCAGGACTCAATTCTTGCTATGGTATGTCATTTTTCAATTTACATTCATGTATATTATTATTTCAATTTTCATTATTCTCACCAATGTAGATACACTCATTACACTTTATTTTTAATTTTGTAGATGGAATCATTTGGAGAAGAGAAAAACAATCGATACAATCAACAAAACATTCGACCAAATAACCCAAGTCATGGAAGTAGTTTGAGCACTGACAACAATTCCAACGAAGAATGATGATCAATATATTTGGATATCAATGCAAGTTGTTGTATTTTTTGAAATAATTGTCTATGAAAATGAGACATTTTGTTTAATGTAATGGACATTGTGCCTCAATTGAAACACAAGGGGTTACCAATAAGTGTCGACCAATTTTGTATGACAAAGAGCCTATTATTCATATATAATAAAATATGTTTTATTTTATTCTATTGCGTTGTCCAATGTTTTTATGAAATGATACATCATTGATTAAATTTATGGATGATTAAATATTATAATGAAGAGATGTGAAATATGATGATATAACAAATTAATCCAAACATCATATCCAAATGCACTAATCAAAATTTAATTTATATGAATACTATTATAAGATATATGTCAATCTTTTGATGAATAATGGAATTAAAAAATAACAATAATGGTGCATTGTCATAGGTCTGTGTTTATAAAAAGAGAAAATGGCAATTAGTGCGTTTAATGATAAACAACACTGGTGCGTTTCAAGATACAACAGACTGGTGCCATAATTAAATTTGCACTAGTGTTGATATACAAGGACCCAACACCGATCTTAATATTGTTTTAAGCAACAATTATAATAATAAAAAACCTTTATCGGTGCATTTAATTAGTAAACGCATCGGTGCTTCTGTATCACACTTCCACATTAGTGCATTATGAATACCATGCACTGATAGGGTTTTTTTTTTAATGCATTGGTGATGGTATCGTAGATTTTCCTGGTGCTTTATTTATTAAGGCACCGATGTGTTATTACTTATAAGAGCACTGGTGCCCCAATCGTTTTTGGACATCCCCGATGCTTTCTTGTAATGTTAAGCACCAGTGCTTTAAGTTATAGAATGCATCAGTGCTTGGTATTATAGATTCCACCTGTGCATTATTTTGTATAAACGCACCAGTGCCCCAATTTTTTAGGATTGGTCCAGTTCTTTCGGTGTAATTTAGTCACCAATGCTTTATGTTTGAGAACACACCAGTGTGTATAGACCATGAAGCGCACCGACTAGAAAAGAATCCGCTAAAACCTCCACCTGCCTAGTTTTTTTTATTTATATTGAAGTTCCATTATAATCTCCGCAAAAACATCCTCTACCAAAAATGAATGTTTTCGCAGACGTTTTTTTGACAATTTTTGCCAATTTTGTAACACTAAAAACCTCTATTATAACCTTCGCTAGAGGGTCTTTTCCTTGTAGTGTAACTCAGACAATCAAATCATGTCTTTCCCATCACGTTACATCCAAACCTCACCACCAGATAATCTTTTCGTGGAGTTTGAAACAAGTCTGACTTAGACCGAACTCACCCCAACCTTCAAATGATTCTAGACTTGAGAAATAACTCATCTTGATTCTAACCTAGGATATTCCTAGGCTAATACCATTGTCTAGGAGACTAAGCTATTGGACCGCCCCTATAGAACCCTGAGCACCCATGCAAACCATTGATAAATAACTTAGTCATTTTTCGAGGAAAAGACCTATCGATGGAGTTGTTAGAACCTGGGAACTTCTCTGACGATACTTTAGCTCCACTAGTGGAGTCGTTATTAACTTCTTCGATACTATCATGTCAACATAGTTCCTTGAAACATCACTGATACTCACCAACAGGCTTCATGTCTCCCCCCCGGTAGGTGTTTTCTTTTATCAATGAAATTTACAACAAGTTTGTTGATATGTTGACGAATTTGTTATGATGGCCTCCAGTCATTATACTTTCTCTCTGGAATAGTTTTTAACATCACCTATGATCGCTTCTTCTACATTTCGTTGCAGTTATTCACAACTTTATCGGTTCCCATCTCTAACTGTTTATTGTAGTTTCCCATAACTTCATTGACATAATTCTATAGTTTTAGCATAGTTTAATACATATACATTGGGACCATTCTAATGTATCGATGTAGTTTCCACCAACATCACTCGTACACTATCCTACCATATCGGCATAGTTGTCATCAATTACGTTGACTCTCCTTTCTTTATCAACGTAATTGTCATCAACTACATCAGTTCACCCAAACTAAACCAGATTTCACTTGAACTTTCACCATGTCTCAAATCATCCTATGTTCTTAAAATAATGAATTCCCTCTTGACATTGACTCGATTAATTTCTCATTTACCAACACAGGTTCACAATATAGGATTCATATTTGAACCCATGTTACTACTCAAGATCCCAGTGATTCACATGATTATCAAAACTAATGATTTATGTTTACTGTCATATTCTCTTTATCGCTGGTTTGATGCACAAATAATGATTGTGTTTTTTGTAGATTCAGATATGTCCTGTTGCAATAAATTATCTAGCAAAGTACCCATGAAAAGATTATGGAAGTAGAATCCAACAAGAAGAAGAACTTGATGCCCCATGAAACATCTATGATGATACTAAAGGACTCTTAGAGAAAGGGGAAACTTCACTCAATTGGGTTGATATTTTCCAGATGTTTAAGAAACAAAACTTCCGTGTAGAAGTTGAAGATCGGGATGAGCTCAAAATATTCAAAAACATCCAGAGATCAAGTTTGCAATGGGTGGTGGATCGTGCAACATTTTTCCCTTGTGTAGATGTGGTCTCATGGATCCTCAAGTATGTAGACCTTGAAAACCAGTACATACTAAATGTTTAGGGACAACCCATAGCATATTTCCAAGTAGTTGACATAGCCAAGTATTACCATTTGGAAAAGGGAATTTGGTCACTGGATGATGAAATCATCAAGAAGTTCCCACAAAAAGCAAAGGATCTATTCAAAATCTAGTACAATCCAGATAAAACATTCAAGCTCAGATCATCTGGTGAATATATAACCACTTCTCTAAGAATTCCATATCAATACATTGTGGCGATGCTATGTAGGCTATATGGGGAGAAAAATGCATCGAAATTCAATTTATCTCTATTTCCCCTGATGCATCGAAATTCAATTTAGCTCTATTTCCCTATCAATTCCAAAGATTTCACATGTCTTCTTATCTATTGGATATCATGTGTGCACCTTCAATGTCTCAATATGGGTTGGGCTTGGAAACCAACTGACCTGTCGGTGCATATCTAGTGCAAAGTGCTCTAGGAGAACAAATACAGAACTTAGTATAACAAGATTTGTGATCACTTCTTGGCACCTCTCTACGAGCTTATCTTTGGCTCACTAGCTCCATGTATGACCGATAAAGCATTGGAAATAATATGGAATATTGGATAGTGGTACCTTATGGAGCACAAAGCTTATATAAGAGTGTCTGGAGCTACCAAAGCTCCCCATTTTCTCCCAATATCTGTGCCTGATAGATTAGTGCTTCAAGAGATCGTATATCAAATTGTGATCTATGGGTTTGGGGTAGCACTATATTGTGATAAGAATACCATCTGGCCCTCGTTCCTACTATGGGTTTAATCATACTCATTTAGGAGCATCAAGAAATCCCAAATTGAAGTAGATATGTTGTTGTCTTTCCATTTATGAGAAGAAACATTAGAGAGACACAATCCAAAGATATTCATAAAGGAACATTGTAGCAATGTAAAAACATACGTGGGAATACACTTCATCCACCTGGGAGGAGGAAGAAGTTTGTTGTGGTGCTCGGGCATACGATGAAGTCATCATTATGAGGTAGGGAAAACCTTTGGGCATAATATCATATGAGGAGAAATCTTGCAAAGAAGCCCGGAAAAGAGATGAAGAAGAGGCAGGGGCAAAAGTGGCTGCCACAACAACATATACACATTCTAAATCAGCAAAAAAAGAAGAAATAGTTGTGGAAAAGAAGAGAATAAATAATTAAAAGGTTTTGAAAAATAAAGAGTACGTCATCAAAAAGAAAAGAAAAGAAAGACCAAATATGCCAAGGCCAAAGTAGAAGCAGATGCAGTGATGACAGAAGCAGAAGCAAAGGAAGCAATTGAGAAAGAAGAAGCAACAACTAAAAATACAGCTGCAAAAGTAGAAATAGTAGAGAAAAGGGAAGAATATGAAGCTGAAACTAAGGCATCTGAAGAAGATCAACGAAAAAGGATTAATAGGCTCTAAACAAAAATTCCTTTCCTATGGACACTTACATCCCTAAAACATCAATATAAGTTCCCAACATTCATCTTCAATTCGATGGAATGGAGTTAGGGATTCGTACACCTTACAATCCCAACAAAGTGGTGAACTTGAAGAAGTTTAAATTTGACAAAACCACTAGTAGAATCGTGTAAAAATATATTAGGAAGGTTCTAGCCACTGGGGGAATCCATTATCGGTCCTCACAAAGACTACAGTGGCAAAGGACGTGACTCAAGCCCCACTTTCCATATCCTCCACTGGAACTACCTTCATCACAACAACAGAGTGGAACCTTAAGAATTTGTTCCACCAGAACAAGGAAAAGGATGCCAGGATCAGAGAACTGGAAGAAGAAATTAGGAATGCGAAGAAAGATGAGGGAAGTTTAAGAGAGTTCAGATCATGTGTTGAAAAGGTCAGGATAAATCTTGAGGAGGTTGTTAAGATATGTATTCCCATTTGGATACCTTCTACAAGCTAGCAACCGACATAATGGACCAACATAGCCAAATACATACCAAGAATGTCTATTTTTCTACCATCTGAGAAGGATTGAATGACATGAAAATATGGATCACCAAAAATCTGGATGCTCGAGTCAATATTCCTATACCCTCAGAAGTAGAAAGAAGAATCGATTATGCTTCCCTTGATCAATGTAAACAAGTGGAGAAGAGATATGAAAAGGAAATGACAAGATCACTTGCAATATGTGCGCAAATCAACAAATCCGCACAAGTTTTAGCACATAAGGGTCACCTTCCTCCCATCAAGGAGTTTAGGAAAACCATTTTAATGGATAAGATCTTCGAAAAAATATAGCAATACATAAATCAGAGACAAGAGAGATATGAAGAAGCTACAAAGGTAACAATCAAGTTGATAGAGGAACACCTCGTCCAACTCACAAAAGTTCAAACAATGATACAAGCATTCACAGACACCCTGGTGAGGGACATGAAAACCCTCACTGATAATTCAACCTCCCATGAAGCTTCCCTTGAGGAAATTTTGTACTGCAGGATAATATCATTAAACAACTAGTATGAAGTTTGGGCATCATACATTAAGGATGAGAATGCATGAATAAGAAAAGTGACAATTCCGAATTTTCTTACAAATGTTTCCTATTTTTCCTTTTTCCAAATGCCATCAACTTCATCCTTATTTCAACACTTGTCAGCAACAATTCAGAAAGGGAAGGTGAAGGTTTTTTTTTTTTTAATTTCTTCTTGTTGAATTCAAGAATACACTTTCACCAATTACTAAAATTTTTATAAAGAAAGGAAGAAGCCCATTTTGTAAGGGCTCTTCATGCATTGTCTATTGACAAACTATTTTGTGAATTAATACGGAGAAGCCCTCGGGGCCAAATTTTGTTGGAGATAATAACTCTTGTAGATGGTGGTTGTTGTGAACTATTTTTCAGCTAATTGTGCACTATTTACATGTGTTGTAAGATGTCTTTTTTCTTATAGACTACTCTTATACAACTAGAAATATTATTACAGATTTGCTTATTCTTTCTTATCTTTTGCCTTGATATGGTGAGTTGTTTATGTATGTAATTACATGACTTAGACTAATCTGATTATGCACCTGCATGCATGCATTGGATAACCTTGTTGCTTCTTAATAGTTGTTTGGAATATTTTATTTGCAGGGATTAGATTCATTTATAGTTTATCACTTGGTTATCATAGATGCTCCTAGCTAGGATAGGTTAGATTAGATTTATTTTTTCATTTAGTTGTATTGCATTTTCATTCCCATTGCATTCATAAACCATCCAATTACCCCTTAAAACTAGTAATGAAAGCCATGCTAGAATCCATATGTGTCTCCTAAACCAAATGGTGCATAGTCTAATTGGGACCATGTACTAGGGAGTACCCCTTATTGTTAAAGAGAAATTATGCTCCATCAACACAAGGTTAAGGAATTACATGATCATAAGCTAGGGAAACTTACCATGGATGGGTATGTAAGGAGATTCTTGGAACTGTTGAGGTATGTCCCTTACCTTAAGGATGAGAAAGGAAGGATCCATTGTTTTCTCAATGGACTGCCACAATCCTTCCATGATCATATTGAAGTTGATGATCCCAAGACCCTTGATGACACCATCTGAAATTCCAAGTACTACTATGAACAATTAAAGCATAGGTAAGAGCCTCATAAGGATTGGAATATAAAGGATCGGATTGACTTTAATAAGAAGGGATTTAGATCTTCCTGATTGAAGATTCAGAGAAAGAGTGCTTGATCTAGTCACCCTACTAGAAGTGTGCACTAGCAAAATTATTCGTCTCAAAGTGGGAATAAGCTAGAAGAACCCAAAAAGGAGAAAGCAAGAGAACAAAAGAAAGGACCATTAAAGGTTTGGGGTTGTAGAGAGGAAAATTTGTTGAGGGATTTCCCCCATAGGCAGAACGATAATAGAAGAACCTATAATGTTGAGGAGGATACTATTGTCAATGATGTAGCCAAGGACGTGCCACAAATTTATGTTTTTGTTGAAACTAAACAAGAAAACCACCAAGCTTCAGTTGTGGATATGGAAGGTATAATTTCCAAATGACCTATTTCAATTTTAATTGACCCCGATTCTAACTTAAGTTATATTGCAACACAAATTGTTGAGGCTTGTGACTTATAGAAAAAGAAGCATGCAAATTCATGGTTAGTCTAACTAGCTATAGGAACCAAGAGACAGGTAATTGAAGAAGTTGCAACATGTCCATTTGAAATGAATGGACTTCATATGAAAGTATCCTTGAATATCCTACCCTTGGGGTAAAATGATGTGCTAATTGGAATGGATTGGTTAGTAGTCCATAAGGTGAAATTGGATTGTTTAAAAAAAAATCTAGAATGTGAAGATGATGAAGGAACCAAGAGAGTATTGCAAGGTATTAAAAAAACCCATATCAGTGAGACAAATATCACCTTGTGGTTTGAAACATCTAATGTTTCAAGTGGACACTCCACCCATCATTAGGNAAAAAAAAATCTAGAATGTGAAGATGATGAAGGAACCAAGAGAGTATTGCAAGGTATTAAAAAAACCCATATCAGTGAGACAAATATCACCTTGTGGTTTGAAACATCTAATGTTTCAAGTGGACACTCCACCCATCATTAGGGACAAAGAAGCTAATATGTTTGAAAAGAGTGTTGAGGAAAAATTTAAAGAGTATGATAGGCCAATGACCGTTGAAGGAAGGGATAAGGATTATGAAGAGAGATGGGTTGAGTGTCCATGCGAAACGTTGGATGTTTAAAAACCACACACACAATTTTTATCCAGAATATTTTCTAAAATTATGACTAACTATGGAAACTTACATTCTCAAATATCATCCTTACAACTCAAGAAATATAGGAGAAAGGGATTCCCTTTATATGTTTTACAGGTGCTAAATTCAACAAAAAATAACGAGTTGAAAAAGGAAGATCACCCACTTTTATGTGAGTTCAACGATGTGTTTCCGAAGGAGATACTAGAATGCCCCCTAAAAGGGACATTGATTTTTCCATAGAGCTTATTTCAGGAGCAGTCCCTACTTCCAAGGTTCCCTATAGGATGAGCACACCTGAGTTGGTGGAGCTAAAAATACAATTAAAATATATGTTATATAATTGGTACATCAGGCTCAATGTGTCCACATGGGAAGCATCAACATTATTTGTTAAGAGGAAAGATCGTACCCTCAAACTATGCATTGATTATATGCAATTGAATAAAATGACCATTAAGAATAAGTATCCATTGCCCAGAATCAATGATCTCTTTGACCAAGTGAGAGTATCTATAGTATTTTCTAACAGAGAATTGAGGTTGAGATATCATCAAGTTAGAATTAAGGATGAGGATATCCATAAAACAACTTTCAGAACAATATATGGACACTTTGAGTTTTTGTTAGTGCAATTTGGTATACCAATGCACCTTCCATGTTTATGTGTTTAATGAGCAATGTTCTTAGCAAATATTTGGAAACTTTTGTCCTAGTTTTATTGATGAAATTTTGACTTATTCCAAGACCAAGGAAGAGCATTAGGAACATCTCATATTGGTACTAGAGGTGTTGAGAGAACACCAACTGTATTCTAAATATAGAAAGTGTGATTTCTTCGAGAGGCATATCCAATATTTGGGTCATGTAATCTCATAAGATGGACTGGTAGTAGACCTAGAAAATATCAAGGAAATTATTGATTAGTCAGCCCCTAGAAATGCATCGAAGGTAAGATCTCTTATGGGATTGGATGGTTATTACCAAAGGTTTATCAAGGAATTTTCAAAAATTGATCATCCAATCACTTCACTACAAAGGAAAGGAGAAAACTTTGTGTGCACAAAAGAATGTGAGACCAACTTTAGGTGGTTGAAGTATCTCTTGAATAATTCCCCTATGTTGAAGATTGTAGATCCTAACAAATATTTATTGGTTTGTACAGATGCTTCGAAAGAAGGACTCAGTGGAATTCTCATACAAGACATGTAATCAAATATGAGTCAAGAAAATTAAATAATCATGAGCAATGTTATTCTACGCATGAATTAGAGCTTGCATCTATTGTACAAGCTTTGAAAATGTGGAGACATTACATGCTTGGGAGAATATTTGTCTTAATGACAAATCATTGTGGGCTGAAATATTTATTTGACCTGCCACGTTTAAATACTAGAAAAGATAGATGGATGGCTCTCATCGGTGAGTTTGATTTTGAAATAAAGCATATTAAAGGGAAAGCAAACCGAGTGTTGTATGCACTAATATAAAGTGTGCAAATGGTACACTTGGCAACAACAAGTGTGTGTGAATATAATATAAAATAGAGGATCAAAATTTCCTAGCAACATGAAGAGAATTGAAATATAATACAGGACAGTTTAGGGAAGGAGCCAAGAGGGATGAGTTGTAAGGGATATCATCTCATTGAATATGGGTTGTTCATGTACAACAATAGGTTGTACATTCCCAAATTATCTGAATTAAGGAAGTTAATAATGAACGAGTTCCATAGGAGGCCTTATGTGGGTCATCCAAGTTACCGTAAAATGGTAACAACAGTAAGAAAAATTTATTACTAGCCAAAAATGGAGAAAGATATCACGGATTATGTCGCCAAGTGCTTGGAGTGCCAACAAGTCAAATTTGAACATCGACATCCAGCAAGATTGCTTTAGCTCCTGCAAATTCTATAATGGAAATGGGAAGTCGTGTCCATGGACTTCATTAAAGGACTACCAAATATTGTCAAGCAATATGATGGAATCATGGTGGCGGGGACGAGTTGAGTAAGAAAACTCACTTCGTCCCCATAAAATCCACTTATAAATCCATAGACGTTGCAAATATATTTATAAAGGAAATTTGTATATTGCATGGCATGCCCAAAATGATCATATCATATCATGATACCAAATTCACGTCAAACTTTGGAAGGGTTTGTTTGTAGGTTTTGGGACGCAGTTAGCTTTCATCATTACTTATGATCCCCAAATAAATGGACAAATAGAGAGAGTGAAAATGGTGCTATAAGATGTATTAAGAATGTATGTTATGCACCAACCCCATAAATGGGAAGATTATCTACCCCTAGTAGAGCTCAACTATAATAATGGCTATTAGGAGTCATTAAATATGATCCCCTTTGCAGATTTATATGACAGAAAATGTAGTTCCAATCAGTTGGAGTAATATAGTGGATAGGATTAAACTGGGACTAGATATTTTGAAAGATATGGAGCAGGAAATAGTTTTGATTAAGAAAAATTTGAAGGTAGCTCAAGACAGGCAGAGAATCTATGTTGACAAGAAGAGAACCCATAAGGAATTTAAACTAGGAGATCATGTATATCTCCAGGTGAAAACCGAAATAATTTCTCTTAGAATGGAGGCATGTGCCAACTTGTCACCTCACTATCGTGGACCATTAAAAAATTTCGAAAGAGTGGAGCTAGTGGCATACAGGATTGCATTACCTCCTACTATCAAGGCACATGATGTGTTACCTGTATCTTTCTTAAGAAATATATTCAAGATTCTAATCATGTTATTGATTGGACTGTGATATAAGTGTAACTAGAAGGAGAGTTCCATCATGAACCTCAATGCATACTCGACGGGAAGGAGACACTACTCTGGAACTGAGCTATCATGTAGGTCAAGGTGCAACAGAATCACTTTGGAGAAGATAAGGCCACATGGGAATTAGAGGATGTCATGCAAAAGGCATACCCATTTTTGTTTGATGTATAAAATTGGTTTCGGTTGGTGAAAACACTGAGATTGGTTGTTACTTTAAAGGGGGGGGGGCGAATGTAACACCCTATTTCCCCCCGGTTTGTAATAATAATTATGATTTAATGATGCCATGAGCTACAACCTAGATATTTGATACTATACATATAAATCAAATGTGTTTTTTATTTAATAAAAGAAATCCAAGCATTTCAATGAGGTGTGGAATGTAGGAACTAGCCATGATACCACAAGTGGGAACCGATGAGGGGGAATTGGGAATAACCTTGTTTACCCAAAGGATTAACCTTCACCTAATAAAGTGTTACTGCCTAAATCTGGTTGAATTATTTTACCTTCCTTTTTCTAGAAGAAACCAATTAATGAGAAAAGACCTAAAGGTTGAGCAGTTAAGTCTGGCTTCAAGAAAATACAAGGAGAACAATTTGATTAGTTGAAGTAGTCAGCCAAAAGTACTGCAAGAAGTTTCCCTTCAATTTGGGAGTCTAACTCCTAAAAGCTTCTGATAGAAGCAAGTGAAGGTACCCTGGGAGGGGGGGAATGTCCCTGAAATGAATACAGAGGCAAGGAGAAGTGTAGGAGGGAGTTCATGGGGGCACAAGAAAGAATAAATATTTTTCAAGGAAAATAGGAAGCTTACCAAAGGAGATTGTGGTAGAATGGGAGTCGAGAATAAATGGACCTGAACTCGAGCAAAGAGGGTCGTGAATTGATGCATTTTGGGCTAGGAACTAGCACTTAAAGGGAAGGATGTTGAAGGACTACAAAGGTGGTGAAGGGTCTCCCTTGTGTAGTTGTATCCAATTGGGAAGCCATATGAAAGTTCATGGTGGCCTTGTAATCAATGGATATAAGGGATCTATGTTGCTTCCTATTAGTGAAGGAGAGTAGCCTTCAAGTTGAAACCTAGAACTCTTGAGAAAACTATGTGTTCCCTTGGTCATATCATGGTCTAGCATAGGGGTGGCCTATTGTAAAATGTTTAAGTGTAGAAAATCATATTGTTGGGTGGAAAAGAATTCACCCTCATTCAATTTCCCGACCAGTTACTTCTGAACATATAAATTTTTTCTATGCTAAATGTAATTATTGATATCCCATGTATTCAACATTGTTAAAGATGTCTAAATGTAGTAAAATAAATGTCTGAATTAAATGTAGTAAAATAAATGAATGTCTGAATTTGGGTTATATTTATCTGTAAACATGCCTCCATAAAGAAAAGTGTTCATTGGATGTGTGTCTGAGGAACTCGAATATTGGGGCCTATGACCTTGTGGTTTTCCTTGTCCTTTGAAATGGAAAATTTGTTGGTAGGAATTACCTTTTTTGTTAAGTGCACAGGCAGTTGGCATATAATCCTTAACTAGAACCCCTACTAGCAGTTGAAGAGAGGTGAAGAGTTTATTCACCCTGAGAATGACGTTTTCCCTCTAAATTATCCTTTTTTCCTGAATCATGGAAGGGGCCACGCTTGGCTTAGAATTCGACCCATGCAACCCTTGTGTGTTGATATGAACAACTCCAGATCGTAGATTGGAATTCACGAGTGGATCTTGACCCTTCATTAAGAATTGGATATCGGGAGAACCATATGAACTGGCATAACTTCAACTCTGATTGGAGTAGTCCGACTAGAGAATCTGAAATCCAGTTAGATTGTGGGTCTTCGAAAAGATCTGTAAGAGCAGAGTGGGTGGCATTCCAATAGGGAGAAATCTGACGGTGCTATCCTGAAAGGGTGAGGACAATCAATATGCCATAGATATAAACCTAAAATATTTGAACCATTGATTTTTCCATGGATGCATTCCGTTGAAACCTATTGGATTTTTTCGTACCTATTAACCGTCCCGTAGGATGAAAATCCATTGAGATATGGACCAATGGATCATGGGTTTGTTAGTCATTGAATCCCTCGAATTTTTTTTATTCGGGAGGATCCATTCAAGGATCTAATTGGAGTAATTTCATTCCTAAACAAGTGCACTTGATTGACTAAAGTTCATGCACCTTTTTAGACCAAAATAATTCAGTCCGTTGAACTTATTAAATCATGAACATCATATCCATTGTATTCAAGAGGCTCTGATAAGAATAATATGATTTGGGAAACTCGAGAGGATCTAGACCATAGATCACAATAGATATTGTTCATTTGATCCATCATAATTGGGGAGCATCTGTTATCCCTTTTACGGTTTAGGAAGACCACAGAGACCTTGTCTGTCTATCGAGATCAACTATAGCCATCAGATCCCATGGGGAGTGGGGTCTTCGGGAAAATACATTCAAAAATTTTAGTGGAGGCTTGTGTAGTGAGTAGGTTAGTTCGAATGACTATCTGTTGCACACCTCCGACTCCAAAAGAGATGGGGACCGTCGATTTCAGTCAGTGTCAACCATTCTATCCTATCGATATTTGGAAGGGTCTCCCTTGTGCAATTGTATCCATATCAGAAGGCATCTAAAAGTTCATTGTGGCTCTAGAATAAATTGGTATAAGGGATATCTATTGGTGCATATTAGTGAAGGAGAGTAGCCTTCAAGTTGAAGAACAAAATTCTTGAGCAACAAGTGTGTTCCCCTAGTGGTATCATGGCCTGGAATGGGGGTGTCTTGTTTTAAAAAGTTTAAGTGTATAAAATCCTATGATCGGGTGGAAAAGCATTCACCCTCAGTTGATTTCCCGACCAATTACTTGTATACAAAAAAATGTTATCTATGCTAAATGAAATGATTGATATCCCCTGTATTCACAATTATTAAAGATGTATGAATGTACTAAATGAATATTTGAATTTGGGCTATATTTATCTATAAGAATTCCTCCATAGAGAAAATTGTTCAGTGGATGTGTGTGTGAGGAACCCAAATATTGGGGCCTATGACCCTATGGTTTTCATTGTGCTTGGAAATGGAAATTTTACAAGATATAAAATCATGGTTTTGGGTAATGTTGTTGGTAGGAATTACCTTTTTTGTTAAGTGTGTGGGAAGTTGGCCTATAATCCCTAACTAGAACCCATACTAGCAGTTGAAGAGAGGTGAAGATTTTATTAACCCGGAGAACGATGTTGTCCCTATAAATTATCATTTTCCTGAGATGTTATAAGGGACACTCTCGACTTATAAGTCCACCCATACAACCCGTGTGTGTTGACCTGAAGAAATTTGAACCATAGATTGGATGTCACGAGTGGATATTGACCCTTCATTAGGAATTGGATAACGAGAGAACCATAGGAACTCGAATAACTTCAAGTTTGATCAGAGTAGTGTGACTGCATAATCTGAAAGTTGGTTAGAGTGCAAGTCTTCGGAAAGATACGTAAGAGTGAAGTGGGTGGCATTCCAATAGGGAGAAATCTGATATGGTGAGGATAGTCAATCTGTCATAGATCTGTACCAAAAATAGTTGAACCATATATTTTTCCATGGACCCAGTCTGTTGAAACCTATCCGAATTTTTCCTACCCATTAACCATCATGTGGGATGAAAATCCATTGAGATTTGGACCAATGGATCGGGAGAATGTCAATCGTTGAATCCATCATAAATAACTTATTCGGAAGGATACATTCTGAGCAATAATTGGAGTAATTGCATTCCTAAACAAGTGTGCCCTACCGACTAAATTCTGCACACCTTTTTATACTGAAAGGATCTGGGGTATCAAATTTATTAAATCATGAATGTCAAATCAATTGGATTCAGAAGACTCTAATAAGAATCAGATGATTTGGGAAACCTGAGAGGATATAGACCATACATCGCAATAGATATTTTTATTTGGATCAATCTTACATGGGGAGCATATGTTAGCCGTTTTGCGGTTTGGGAAGACCACAAATACCCTATCCATCTATTGGACTCAATTGTAGCCCTCAGATCCCATCGGGAGTGGGGTCTTCGGGAAAAGTCATTCAAAAACTTTAGTGGAGGATTTTGTATCGATTAGGCTAGTCCGAACGAATATCTGTCACACACCTCCAAGTCTAAAAGGGTTGGAGACCATCGATTTTGGTCAATGTCGATCGTTCTATGTTGTCAAGATTCAGTATTTATTGTTGGGTTCCATGTTGAGTTTATGTTGGGGTTCACGTTTACTTTAGGACCTGGTGAATAGACTAGACCACTTGGAGGCATGAATTCTTAGTCAGCTACTGACAAACCTCAAGACATCACTTTCCAACTAATCATGTACCACATGACCTGCTATATGGATGTGTCACCCTTGTAGTGGTGACACGTGTCACCTCTTTTTTCCCTTTGAACTTTGAATTTTTCCTATTTGACCTAAATTTTGATCGCTTATAAATTTTTCATATGAATGATATTTGACTTTCCCTTTGCACCGTTGGAAATATGACAACGAGTCCTACATATTGATGTAATTTTCAGGACGATTTGAGACAATTGAATTTTGAGCATTTATGGATCCCCTGGGACCTTTGTTAGTGTTCTGCATCCTCCTCGACCTATGTGAGTGTTCCTTAGATCCTCCTGGATCACACCTTCCCACTGAAGAACTTTTGGACCTCCAAAAGTATATATACTCAACAACGTAGTGATGATAACTCTAACTCACTCTTACATCTTATTGAAATGTTCATATCTAGTAACTTAGTCATGAAGCTTCTTCACTCTTCCATCTTGTTGATTCTTTTGGAAATAAGTATTCATCTTGGGTCTTCGATCTTAGGTACTAGATCAATATATTTTTGTCTGCTTCTATGGATTATAGCTATATCTCTGGCCTATGGAACTATAGCTAATATGATATGTAGCTCTGGTTATGGCTCATAGATTCCCTGACAACAAAAATCTTGTTCACTGAATCTCTGCAATACCTATATCATGTATTTCAACATCCATTCTCATCTCCTTTTGTGGAAGATAGTCTATCTAGGCCAATATGAAACCAAGTCTAATTTTGATCTATGCCTTTCCCATTTTGACTCTCTTCTCTTATATTGTAGATGTATCTGTAGGAGTCCCTGAATGAATACTCTGTCAATTATCTATCCTACCTTGAAAAACAATTTTGCTTGCATTGTTATCATTTGTACCTTCCTTGATTGCTTATGTTCAAGGTATACACCCATACGAACATGACATAGTATTTGAAGTTGATTATAGCATGCACCTTTATGTTCCTCTCATTTTCCGAAGAGGAATATTTATCCTTTACCAACTCTAAAAAAAATTCATTACTTTGATGCTCTTTCCGCTCTGATATACATGTTCCAATTTCCTACAACCTTATGTTCATTCACCTCTGGTTCTTCAGAATCAATTTAAATTACCAAATCTATTATAATATCTGAAAACAAAAATATTCTAGAGAATAACAACAAAATAACACAATATATGAAACCACAACACCAAAATAATACCTTATTGATAGGAAACAATGTTCACTTACCTTTTCCAGGGGGAAACCTCCAGCAGAGTAGTGCTCTATTACAATAATTTTCAAGACAAAACTTCTCATACCCTCTACTCCTATTTATACTAAATCTATCTACCCAAAATAACCATCTAGAGGAAGATCCTTCTAGAAGCAGAAGCTTCTATTAGGTCTTCTTACATTTGACTTATTCGACCTTTATTACATGGAAATATATTATTCTGCCTATGTGATGGGTTAGGGAGGTTAGGTCACTAACATGCCCCCCCCCCCGCCCTNGAATGGTGTCTGACTCCCAAGTGGCGTCTTCTAGATTTGTATCATTCCACTAGACTAACACTTCTTTGATAGTGTGATAATGGAGACGATGCTCTCATTCGTCCAAGACTGCTTGTGGTTGCAACTATATGGAACCTTCTTCATCCAACTCAGGGAGAGTGGTTTGAGTTTGGAACTTAGTTCCAATCAATTTCTTTAAGCAGGAGACATGAAAAAATAGAGGGAGATTAGAATGAAAAGGTAGAGATAACCGGTAGGCCATTAATCCCACTCACTTGAGCATGGTATAAGGACCATTAAATTCAGGAACAAGTTTATGATAGTGTTCAGCTTTGAGTGAAGTCTGATTATAAGGTTGTAGTCGAAGAAACACCTGGTCCCCTTCAACAAATTGACATTCAGAATGACTTTGATCTTCTTGTTGCTTCATGTGATTCTAAGCCATGACCAAATTGTCTTTGAGGGAATGAAGAATAGTCTCTTAGACTGTAAGATTTTTTTCAGCCTCCTGAACCTTCAAAACCCATGGCATGTATGAGAGAACCAATGGTGTGTTTTGGCCATATATTGCTTCAAAAGGAGTCATGTGAGTAGTTTTATGGTAAGATGTGTTGTACCACCATTCAACTAGGGGTAACCACTGAGCCCACCGATTTTTCCTCTCAGATGAAAAACACCTCAAATATGTTTCCAAACACTTGTTGACAACTTCAGTTTGACCATCCATCTAGGGGTTATATGCGGTGCTAAGATGCAATTGGGTGCTTTGTAGCTTGAACAATTCTTTCCAAAAATTGATGGTGAAAGTGGGATATCTGTCAAAGACAATCGAATGAGGCATGCCATGAAGCTTGAAGATATTATCCATGAATATTTGAGCCATTGTGGATGTTGTGAATGGGTTTTGAAGAGCACATAAATGAGCATATTTGGAAATATGATCAAAGACCTCCTTGATGACTAACTTGTTTCCTGATTTATGTAAGCCAACAATGAAATCCATAGAAATATCTCTCCAAATAGTAGGGGGGATCGGAATCGGTTGGAGTGTGTCTGGAGATTTAATTTGTTTTCCCTTTTTTCATTGACAAACCTCACATTCAACAACAAAGGTGTGTATATCCTATTTCATACCATCCCAGAAAAAATAACATTTGGTCCGTTCATAGGTTTTGGTAAACCCTGAATGCTTAGTTGTGGGGGAAGCATGAAGTTCAGAAAGAACCGTGGATTTAAGTTATTATTGTTTTCTTAAATACAAATGGCCTTTGTAGATAAGCTCTTCATTATGCCAAGAGTACCCTGGAGAAGATGGATAATTGTGTTGCAATTGGTGGATCATGCTAGAAATTTTGGGGTCTTGTAGCCATTCCCGACAAACACCTTGGAGCCAATCTGGTACAATGAAGAAGAGGGAGAAAAGGGACCCATATTTTTCATACTTCTGGGAAAGAGCATCTACAACTACATTTTCCTTTCCCTTCTTGTAAATGATTCATAATCATACCCAAAAAGCGTGGTCACCCATTTTTGTTTCTTTGGTGATGAAATCCGTTGTTCTAGAAAATACTTGAGACTCTGATGATCATTTTTAATTGGAAGCATTGTCCCAATAAATAAGGATGTCAGAGATCCATACCATGCAGAATAGATAATATTTCCTTTTCATAAATGGATTGTCCCAAATGTCTCTCTCAAATTTGTTTTCTAGTGAAGGCCAAAGGTTGACCATTTTGCATGAGTATGGCCCCAATTCCTTTCTCGAAAGCATCACATTCCAATACGAAAGTCTTTGTGAAGTTTGGAAGTGCTAGGATAGGGGTAGAGCACATAACATATTTCAAGGATTGGAAAGAGTGATCAACAACTGGAGTCCAAGTGAAAGAATTATTTTTAAGGAGAGAATTGAGAGGAGCTACAATTTTTCCATAGTTCTGAACAAACTTTCGATAATATCCCATTAAACCCATCAAACCATGAAAACTATTAAGAGTTTTAGGGAGAGGCCAATCTTGCATAGCTTCAATTTTCTTAGGATCCACCCATACACCATCCTTTCCAATAATATGACCTAGGTACTCCACTTCTGAGGCTCCAAAGGCACATTTAGATTGTTTGAGGAAAATTTGGTGCTTAGAGATTAGATGGAAAACTTGATCCACATGGGTGAGATGGGATGTCCAAGTTTTACTATAGATGAGAATATCATCAAAGACCATGCCCTTAGTTGTACTACCCGATTACCCAGGTACTAGAGAGTATATTCCCGAGTGTTGTTCTTAGTGGCCTTATAGCATTCGGGAAGCTGATTTGGTTTATCTATGGAGGGATTCAGGATATCGAGGTCGATCCATATATACGTGTTGTCTGATGCACTACCACTCGAAGGGGTACCAAAAAGGGTTACAAGGGTGGAACACAATGTGCTCTTAAGTACCACTTGTAGTTCTTGCATGTATTCTTTCTTAACCGCAAATTTATGCACGAAACGACGAATCTCTATAGCTTTAAGATGTTGGAATACATCTCTACCCTGAAAAAAAATAACCCACAATTTTCTGCCAAGGAAAGTGATCTGATACCACTTGTAAGGTACCAGATCTATTATAATAACTGAAAACAAAAATATTGTAGAGAATAATAGTGGAACAACACACTAGATGAAACCACAACACCAAAATAATACCTTTATTGATAGGAAACAATGTTCGCTTGCCTCTTCGAGGGGGAAACCTC
Organism: Picea sitchensis; assembly: GCA_010110895.2. Taxonomy (NCBI): domain Eukaryota; kingdom Viridiplantae; phylum Streptophyta; class Pinopsida; order Pinales; family Pinaceae; genus Picea; species Picea sitchensis. The sequence continues at coordinate 4,198 of SNQJ01S0047176.1, read as the reverse complement.
CAGCAGAGTAATTCTCTATTACAATAATTCTCAAGACAAAACTTATCATACCCTCTACTCCTATTTACACTAAATCTATCTACCCAAAAGAACCACATAGAGGAAGATCCTTCTAAAAGCGGAAGCTTCTACTAGGTCTTACTACATTTGACTTATTCTTCCTTATTTCTAGGCCTTATTAATATCTACATTTATTACATGGAAATATATTGTTGTACCTACGTGAGGGGTTAGGGAGGCTAGGTCCCTAACAATCAATAATGTTTTCTTAGACAATTTCATCCATATGTATCCCTTTAGTTAATTACAAGACAATACATTTGTACATATTGTTGTCTAAATCTTAGAAATATTCATAACAAGATTCCTCTCACTGTAAAACAATGTGCATATATGTGGCTATCTAGAAATATCTCTAACAAGATTCCTCTCACTCTATAGCAAAGTGTAAGGTGGTTATATAGGAATCTCTCTAATGAGGTTCCTCTCACTCTTTACATCATATAAGGTGGAAATATAGAAACTCTCTTTATAAAATTCCTCTCACTCATACAAGGTGGAACTAAAGAAATTTACAAAGTCTCTCTGACTCTTATAATTCACAATGATTGGCTTACAATCCTTCTAATATACTTCACGATATTTACACAAATGCATATTATATTTACAAATATACATATTTACAAATATATATATTTACAAAAATTTTAATATGGTGTACTTATGGACTTATTATCCCCACTGTACTGGGAGGAGTCTCACAGCTTTTGACCTCTGACAATGCCTTTGATGTTGATTCTAAATATGACATTGAATCTGATGAAAAATATGATGTTGAATCCAAGTACCCATTATACCAAACTATCGGTCTTCCCAATAACATGTATAACCTCTCCTTGCGAATACCAAGCACTATTGTTATGTCTAGAGTAGATTCCCTTGAATACACCAGTACTCGTCCATTCTGGAATATGATTGCATATCCTTCATCTTCAAATTCCACAACTGAGAGTAGGTTTACCTTTAAGTATGGAACATGTTAGCGTCATCATTTTTCTTGTTTAGTTAGAGTCGGTCTTAGTCGGGTCATGGCCTGTGTGTCAAAGCATGCAAAGTCAGGTACTCAACAACAAAGGATTCGAGGTCAGAAAGTGTTCGGTTGTCCCTTGGAGTCAGGAAGGGATGTCAGAGTCAAAACATGTGTAAATGGTACGAGTATGTTCCCAAAAATTCGGGTCCTATCAGAAAGGAAATTTTAAGTGTTGAGGGTTGAGGCAAGTTGTTAAATAGAAGTCACATCGGAAAGTTTAATGACCATCATCATCTCATTATGAGGAGTGAAAGAATGAAAAATAATGGCGCTCGTATCACATATTCCCTACAACCCTTAACAACTATACTTTATGAGTTTCTTTACTTTACGAGATGTACGATTCCACCTCCCACGCTCTCGGTTATAAATTATGGATGTTCTGCATGAATTTTATTCACCAGTCAATATTATGCATTGTTTGTAGTCTTCTCGCAAGCCCGGGTTGATCAAGATTACTATCTTGGGCCCATGCCAAATCCACCGCGTGCAGGACAAATATGAGTTGTGCCATGGAAACCTCCCAAAACATAAGGAGGGGTGTGTGAAGTAGTAGAAGCATTGGGTCTGAGCCCTCAAAATTGACATTGATCAATGAAGATCTAGAGGTCAGAGAGTCCTTCGAACAATTCGGGTGCATGGAATTTTACAGGAAAATTCAAGGATTCAATATGAGACTAGCGGAGCAGTTCGCACTTAGTTTCAATGGATTCCGCATGGTGATATCAGGTGTCACTTTTCAGGTAACCGAGGAAAATATATCAACCACAACAGAGATCCCTCTGCGCTACGAAAGGTGGTTTAAGGGCATGCCCTTAGACGAGCGGTGCTATGAAGTCTTCATCAAGAAAGATTGTTTAGGTGGGAAAGTCAAGACAAGTGTTCCAAGTAGATATTTGAAGGAACCTTTTCGGAAAGTACTCAAATTAATCAGAAAATATTTCACCTATGAAGGGAGGTTTGATAGGATACATTTGCATCACATTAGATTGTTGATTCACTTCACAGGAAGGAGACCATTAAATATACCATTTTTCTTACACCAGAACCTCCGAGAGATGGAAAACAACGCACAAGCTGAAGTGGATCAATCAAAAAGGAAACTCTCTCATGTCTCGTTGATTAACTTGCTGGTAGTTGAGGAATTAATACGATTGGGGAGAAACTAAAATTCATTCTTTTTCACAGTGGACATCCCCAAGGATCCAAAAGGAGATTTCCCTCTATCCGCGGAAAGGGTAATATCACACCACGTGGAGGCTGGAGGGGAAGAGGTTGCGCAGGAAGGAAAGACACTGGAAGCCCTTTACTCCCAACAACAAATACCTTGGAGGAGGGGCAGGCCAAAGAAGAACAAGGAAGTTAGGGAAACCTGACTCCCGAGCGAACTGCATGCAAGGTCTCCTACTAAAGAATTAATTATGTACATTATTCGGTTGGAAACGATCGAAGATACAAATAGAGAAAGCCGGAGTAGAATGAGGAGGACAGATGTCGAATACACAGATGTTCAAGAACTGTCTCAGCAGTTGAAGCAAGCGCAACTCACTATCATCGATCTTTACCACGAAAATGGGAACTAAGATGAAAATTAGTAGTGAAGACCCTTGAGGTGTCACCATCACAAGACCACGAGGGAAACATGACGTGGCTCAAGAGACAACTCAGAGATGCACAAGATACAATCGTACAGTGTCAAGAAACACAGAGGATTTCAAAATAAATGAATGTGAAGCACTTCAGAGAATGTGAAGTGGTCGGGGAGAAAGCCCACGCATCTCTTGCCATCATGCAGAAGAAACATGATTAACTGAGTTCATTCTTGTATTCTCAAACGTGGCACGGATCTTGATAGTTTTGAAGAAGCGTCACCCTTGGACATTTTTTTATTTTTGGTAACGACTGCGACAATCAGTAGTAACTCGCCACACACGCATCCTAACAAAAAATTACGTGGTATAAATCAAGGTCTTTACAGTGGACAGTGGTCAGAGTCTAACAGAGCACTTGACCGTTCAGATACCCTATCAGAGGAAGACATTGACACATCACTCTTTCCATGGCGAGATCTTGTTGATAACTAAACCCCCGTGGCAAAGGCAAGTAGTTATGATGTGATCAAATACAGTTGGTTTCTATTTCTGGGAAGGCGTCGTATGAAAATTCATTCTAACAAAAAACAACCAGTTTTCCTAAAGTCTAGGGATAGTAGTTAGAGAAAAGGGTAGCCCAAGCGGCACCCTTTCCTATATATTTTATCCTTTCAATGTAAGCCGAGTTGGTTGGCAAACTAGTGCAGACAGTAACTATTGAATGTATTTTGAGCTTGATTGAAATTTAATGCAAAATTTCTGAAGCTTTGATGAAAATATTATAATTGTAGAGGTTGGATGTATTGTTTCCTTTCTTTGCGTACGTACTTCATGTATTCCTTATTCATATCTATTTATGTCTAAATCAGAATGTAATTTTGAACCTAGTATTCGTTGCGCAGTGCCCTAGGATTTGCGCCATCCAGACAAACTGTCTTTCCTCTAAGTCATCTCTAAATTTATCCTCAGCGATGCTCCGAGTTTCTTCATGTGTTTTTCCCCTCACCACATAACGATTTTAAACTAAAAATTGTTGCTTACTTAGCCTTTATCCTCTCAAGTTTAGCCACCGAGTCATTTATTTCCATCTTTGTCTTAAATCGACTCCATAGCCCAAGGTCTTACTCTCTTTCGCTAATAGAACTAGAACTTATTATTCAAAGGTGTTAAATCTGGCCGACAGCTTAAATCCATATCCTGTACCAAGACAACATCTCCCGAGAGAGCCCTCTCGAGGTCTGAAAGGCTAGTTTCGGGTCTCAAAGTTGGTTTGTAGGTTGCCTTTGTCATTCGTTTCTCAGCTGAACGAAGTTTACAGAGAGATAACATTCTGGTGCCATTGCCGAGGATGGAATTGAATAAATCTTCCCTGGGAGAACGACTTATAGTTTTGACCCCTGAGGGTAACAGAGGGACTGTTGTAGGAAAATCTCCTTGCGGATAGGTAGATCGCCTCTAAGAGCTTGACCCTAACTCTAGACAGAAAATGCTTAATGTGGAAACTGACTTCCTTTCA
>SNQJ01S0047175.1:57135-82743 GCA_010110895.2 Picea sitchensis | reverse complement strand
TCTAAAGGTTGTAATTGTCTTTTTAAAGTTCTCATAAATATACTTGGCCTATTTCCTTCTAGTGTGTGTTTACATGCACTTGTAAATGCTTGTTTTAATCTTTCATAGATAGATCGATTTTGTCTAATCCATTAGAGTAGGAGATAGTTGTTTGTCTCTTGTCATCCACTACAGGTACTATTCGAAACTCACAGATTGGAGCAACATGGAAAAAATTAGAAAGTGAGTTACATCATACTATCCCTCCTTCTCTCTTTTTTGATGAGAATAATTAATCTATAGGAATGGCAGTGTCCAAAGGTAATTTTTTGTCTTGGTAGAGGGATTTGTACTCCAAGGGAAGATTCACTTGTCCGCAGGGGAATTATTCCGTAACATAAATTGGTGACTCCACTGGGGAATGAATTTTCAATTTTTGTTCTTTCCTTGGTTTGTCCTTTCCTTTTGTCGACATTTAGATCTAGTTTGCTAATTTTATATATCCTTACATCTTTTCATCTTTGCTAAGTTGTCTCACATAGTCTCTGATTGACTTTCCCTAAGTTTTTGAGTTTTCTGGGTTTTTCTAAAAAATTTCTCAGAACTAGCGCCCTCTCCATTTTAAGTCAGAGCATTCTAGCACTCTGGTGCCTTGATTACCAGAGCACCGATTTTTCTTGCTTTGAAAAATTGCAGTTCTCTTGCGTGTTGGGCATAATCCTTTGATCTTTCTCTTTGGCTCAGATCCTATTCTGTCAGATCTTGTCTTTTGTCTGACTTAAAACTTGCTACTTTTCATTCTTTTAATATTGATTAGGTTTGTGTTGTCTTTCCTTATTGTGAAATCAATTGTTTCTCTCAAACTTGGTTTCTTTTTTATGCTCTTTTCAATTATCTGATTGATTAGAGGTTCTCATAGGGAAAGTTATTAATCTTAGCATTGTTTTCTTTGTTTGTGATCCCTTACCCAATTCCGGAAGGATATTAAGTCCTATTTTTTTTTCTTTTTGGTGTTTTTCTTTGAGTGGATAGTTTGTTCTTGTTTTTAGTCTCTTATTGACTACTGAGAGTGTCTTTACTTATGTACTTTTGCTTCCTTTATTTTCAAATCATAGTAGTGAAGTCATTTTTCATTATTAGTGAAAGAAAGAAGGATTAGACGAATTGTTCAATTTACATTTGCAATCAAAGAAATAAATACGTGTATGCATTGGTTTTGAATATTGGAAAGGTTTTCTTTATAATTTGGAAAATTGTTCGAATTCTTGTTGAGAATGAAATAGTATAATTTTTTTTTATTTTTGAGTGTTTTATTAGTGACAAAAGAAAATAAACCCTTCTCCTTCCAGTAGCTAGAAGTTCATTGAAAAGAAAGTTTGCATCTCATTATTTTCATCTTTTTCGAGTTGTGTATCAAACATCATCAGTTTCACTTTCATTCACCTTTGTGTAACAAACAACCATGAAAATGAACACTAATTAAAATCAAACTAGAAACTTTTTATTTTTAATATCTTTACACCAACACTAGACTAGGACTAGGGCTTTGGAATAGTTTGTGAGAATAAATCTCCAAAGCATTCAAGACAAACTCAGAATCTTGTGATAGGGAGAGGAAATCCAACCTTCATATAAGAATAGTTGGGATCCCCCTCTCACACAGGGGTTAAACACCAGGTCATGTTTGAGAGAGCAACAAAGATTATCTCTCTGAGGCTTAACTGTTCGTAGTAGTACGATCGTATATTGGGGGTTCTCCTTGAGGCTTAAATGTTTTCATTTGGTCTCTGAGATTTGTGAATTTCAAATCCATTAGGGGTCCTATGGAGTTTATCAATCCACTTGTCCTCATTTCGCTTGAATAATTTTGGACCTGATATCCTACCCGTACGTTCGAACTTGAATGTCGACTGTACCCACCTATAGGCTGACTTCGAGTTGGTATCCTTAGTAGCCACAATATTTAGGGTCCTTACACAAGGTGACAGTGAAGGGAAATCTTTGTTGTACCTGGAATAGACGTTGGTCAAACTAACTCGGGCTCCTTGGAGGGTAACCCACGGGTAAAACCGTGAGGAAGATTGCACCAAGGTGTAAGTATGTTAAGTAGGATATCAACGTAACTGATCCACCCACTAATATCCTAGCCCCTTCTCACTTTGATCACGCAATGCTGGATTTCATCACCAACTAATACGTTCATTGAGAGAATTCATTGTTTGCTTGCTGGTTTTCTAGTTTTTTTTAGCGAGTGTTGCTTGTTTACTTTAATTTGTCTTAAAACCATGTAGGATGCAAGGGTTTCCTCCAGAAATCTACGAACCCTTACCTCCCAACTCACCTGAAGAAACTTATCATGAAGAGGTTGAGAACCATTCAGATGCTGGGAGTGTTGCTACTCCTTTGCTAGCAAATATTGAGAGAGACTTAGTTACAGTTGGGGAAGGTTCCACCCTTCCTATCAACCCATCTTTGTCAGTTCCTCTCGATCCACTCCTTGTTTGACTAGTCTCCTTAGGTAACATTGTAGTAGAATATTAACCTCACCTACCATCAAGGCCATATAATCAATTAGATATGGAACCAATACAACCGAATTTTAATGAAGAATACACTACCCCTGTCCATTCTGTTGAAATGGTAGATCCACATCAAACTCTTGTTCATTCTATATGGAAAATTCCATTGGGACGAGACCTCTATGATAAATTTAATTTTAGTCGACCTCCTTTTGACCCTCCACATGACTCTACCACCACTAGTTCAGAGGCATGATCGTTAGGTCAACCCACCATCCGTCCCGTTGAACCGACAAGCAATATTGCTACCACCTCGGGCTAGGTTCACAGTGAAATAGGAGTCGTGTTACCCAGTCAGTTGAAAAGTACCTTGAAAATTACACCTCATATCCCTCTTCAAGCTACGACTTCATATACTCCACAAAATCATGTTGGGACATCTTCACATCACAGAATGAAAAACTCTTCCACACCACTGAACCCAACCGCTGGCCAAATCCCTACCAGGGGGAAACCATCCTCCAACATGAAAAATCCAACTGGGGGGAAACCCCCTCTTACCGGTCATACCCCATTTGATACCCAACTTGGGGTCCTCAAGGTAAATCATCTTTTCCTCCCCAAGGGCCAAATCCTTACCCTCCTCAGGGTCAACCTAGTTACCCTCCTTAAGGGAAACCTAGTTATCCACCTCAAGTGAACTATCCTCCCTCGGGTTACACTATTTATCTTCCCCAAGGGAAAATGGGTTTCCCTTCTCCTTTTATGCACATTCCTCAACAAATAAATCCTACCTTTGTTGGTCAACAACAACAACATATGGGAGGGCCTACTGGCTATAATTATCCACATCAACTAGTTTATAGCCCTATTGGTGTCCCTATGCCACACTAGTATCATCCACAGTTCAATTGACAACTACCATTCTTAGGTACTCTATATCTACTAGATCTGTCGAGATTAACTAATGATCTCATATTACATTCTCCCTTTTGGCTAGTTATTCTTGCTAAATTACCTTCCGATATTCCGAAATTTGACGGTAAAATTGGTGAAGACCCTGATAACTATGTTATGAAATTTCATCTATGGTGTTCATCAAATTCACTAATGGATGATTCAATCCGGTTATGTCTGTTCCATCGTACAATTATGGGTACAATGACTAAGTGGTACATTAAATTACAATGTGAAACTTTTCAAGATTTTAATTCACTTGCCATAGCTTTTCTCACACACATCCAATTACCTATCTGCTATGAAACCGACACAGAACATTTTACCTCCCTTCATCAAAAAAACTTCATACATATCTCTGATCATATTCATGAGTGTATATGACAACTATGGTTGATCAAATAAACCATTTCTAACCAATTACTGGATGAATGGTTTACCAAATCTCTTTTTCCTCTGATTGCTCGTGACGTAGCCATGGGTGGTGTTGTTATGGAAGAGGAAGCCATTGCTCATGCCCATTATTTGGACTTGGTTTATTCCCAATCTGGTACTTTGTATGAATTGATTTCAAATTCTCCTTGTTCATCAACTGATCCATCAAAATCATCCCCCACCACTCATGCAGATGGATTTATCGGTTCTATCAAAACTCAGTCTAGTGCACAGTCGACTGGAATGACCAATTGTTCAGTCACTGCCCCCGCTATCGGATCAACTTCACTCTCATCAAACTCCCCCCGACTCAAATATCCGAGGTGAATGAAGTTCAATCTGATTCTCCATGACAGTCTGATGGGAAGAAGAAAACTAAGAATAAACCTAAGAAAAACAATAATCAAACCAAAAATGAAAAAATAGAAACACAACCACCTGCTACTAAGAAAAAAACACAGCGCAAACCAAAATTTCCATGTCTCATTTGTGGTGAAGATCACTATACATGATATTTTCCTCATCGAGATGAAGTTGCCAAACTATTTAAAGGAAATTCTCAACCCATTGTATTAACACATCCTTTTCCACAACAGTAGTCACTGGTTTCCCAAGCTCCTGTACCTTCGACAAGAGGTAATACAAATCATCCTCCTAACGAGGAAGCTTCATCGAGTGCACACATTTACATGTTTAATGGGAGATATTTGACCACTCGTACTACAACATACAACACACCTCCAAGTAAACCTGATAAGGAAAAAGTAACTACTAGTACTACACTGGATCCACTGCCTATTATAGTTACTACTCCATCTGGGACACTCCATATTGAGAAACATAACTTTGACTCTATTCTGCTCCCTCCCAAGAGAACAATTTGAAAGTCGACCTTTAATCCAAACTCGCGTGCTACTAAAAACTACAACATCGTTGAAGATTTGGCTCAAGCACCTTGTGCTATGTCATCTCTCTAAGTTCTACAACACTGCCCTAGCCAACGTAGGACTCTCTTGGAAACCATCAGAGCTATAGATATCGAGTCATCTAATACTATCATGTTTAACCTGAATAATTTTAAATCATGACTCTCTCACCAAATCGCTTTATAGATCGATGTCATTGTCCATAATCAACATATTCATCACACGATCTTGGATGAGGGGGAATCCACATGTGTCATGTCCTTGGCTTATTGGAAAGGCCTTAAATCACCTGGTCTCAATAAATATCCCACCATATTATGAGAATTTGATGGAAGAGGTTTTCGACCTCATGGATTATTACAATCCTTAGCCGTTCAATTGGGAGGCAAAACTATTTCTGTAGATGTTGAAGTAGTCGATTCTCCACTCGATTATAACTTGTTTCTAGGGATAAGTTGGCTCTATGCTATGATTGTCGTCGCTTCATCATTTTTTTGATGCATCCAATTCCCTCGTCAAGGTAAAATTGTGACCATCAATCAGTTAGATTACTGCACCCCTGACGCTCGCACTCAAATGACCAACAACATTCCTTTTCTGGGAGACTCAAAAATCACTTATGAAAGTGTTGGGGTAGGTCTCTTGAAATATTATTTGCTCATGGGTACCTTTCCTACACCTCTTCCTCCCACTATGAAACAAATCGTAATGATCAATATGATCTTGACTATGATACATCAATCCTTCGAATCATCTGATCCTTGGATCATGCCTAGTCCTTTAGAATTCGATACACTAAGTGACACCATGCCACTTAGTCCTGTAGAAGCTGAATATGATGCCATCAAGGCTGCCTCTCCTTCACTCGACGACCAATATCTATTGGTGTCTACGACTTATTCTTTACCATCCTGGTTAGATTCCCTATCCTCTACTTTCAATTACATCCTACAGATTTTTCCATCAGATGAATCTATTATGCAAATGCTTAGTATCGAGGAGGCACCATGGGATGAAAACCACCATCTTTAGACCTTTCTTCCCAGTTTGGATGACATTGAGAAAGATATTTCATCTATATTTCCTAGTGATATCGTCGACTCTCCCCAATATTCAATACTCACTTAGGATACCATCTCTGAGGGGAATTTGGGAAAAATCTCTTCCACTATCACTGTCGACCTATCCATTAAAGAAGGTATTGTGGAAAACATACAACTAGGTGCAAACTATTCAGCTGAAGAAGTTGAAACTTATGCTGCCTTGTTCAAATAGTTATGTGACATTTTTTCCTAGAGTTACGAAGAAATGCCAAGGATCGATCCATCAATCATTGTGCATGAAATCGAATATTACCCAGGAGTTAAACCTGTGAGGCACAAACTTCGCCTGGTCCATCCTAAGAAGACCACGACAATCAAGGAAGAAGTAGATTTTTTTTTGAAATATAGTTTTATTTATCCTGTTCCTTTGACCGAATGGGTTTCCAACATCGTTCTGATCACCAAGACACAAGGTGCCATTCGTGTTTGTGTCGATTATCGAGATCTTAATAAGGATTGTCCCAAGGACAATTACCCTACACCCTTTATGTTATGTTTTGAGATATTATTAGGTTTCTTTTCAATTTACTAGATAACAATAGCATAAGTAGGATCACTGGGAGAAACACAATCACAAGATACACAACATTTATCCTAGGCAACCCTCATGGGGGAAAAAACCCAACAAAAAATTCCTTAATATAGATAGCGAATACAGTGCCAAGAAAATAAACCAAGACACTAGAGAATATCCAACACTGAGGAATACGCCTCTCTCGTCCTTCTTCTCCCAACTACAGCTACCAAAATTGCGCACTTGATGAGTGAATGTGTGAGTGAGTTAATGAGGCACTAGCATCCTTTATTTATACTAGCTGGTAGGTGCTGAAAAGGTGTCTCTTCACCGGGCATGGCCGACTTCTCTTCTTAGTGGTTAAAACCACTTTAATTATGCGTGGGGTTCGACTTCTTAATTTGCATAATATAATTAGGGTTTGACCAATCTGCAAAAGGGGATTTGGTCAAATACAAATCCTGACATGATCAATCCAAAAAAGGGGATTCATCTAATGAATACTAATTCAATAATAAATAGAATACTCTTTGCAGTTACCATATTTCAACACTCCACCTTAACAATAAGGGTATTCTACAACATCATCAGGAGAGAGAGGGAAGCAACATCATCAGTATCTAGAACATTGATTGGAATATATATAAATCATCGAAAGGTTTTCTCATTATCAATATCATCATCCACAACAAGGAGAGGGAATGGAATCATCATCATCTACATCATTATGGAGAAGTATAACAATAATACATAATTATCATCAATAACAACACGATATTGATACAACATCAACAACAAAAGCATCACAACACGAAGGTCGGAGCATCATCAACATCAACACTAAGCTGGAAATCTTCAGCACGAAGCTGACATCTCATCAATATCAACATTAAGCTGGAAATCTTCAGCACAAAGTTGACATCTCATCAACATCAACATGAAGATGGAAATCTTCAGTACGAGGATGACATATCAACAACATCATCACGAAGATGGAAATATTCAACACAAGGCTGGCATCAACACTACTCCTCCTTTCGAGGGAGGTCCTTTTGGACTACACCAAGATTTTCTCGAAAGTGCTCAAACTTTACACGAGACAGAGGCTTGGTCAACACATCTGCAACCTGCTCATCCATGCCAACATAATGGAGCTTTATGGCTCCTCTTTGCACCATATCACGAATGTAATGATATCATATTTCTATGTGTTTTGACTTTTCATGGAACACAGGGTTCTCTATCATTTTTCTGCAACTCTGGTTATCACATAGAATCACAGTTTCTTCCATCTCTAGATCAAATAGACCTATCAACAACTTTCGAAGCCATATGGCTTCACAACTAGCGGAACATGCAACAATGTATTTTGATTCTGCCATGCTGAGAGAAACACTTTAATGCTTCCTACTCTTCCATGAGATCATGGTTGACCCTAGACTGAAACAACATCCTGAGGTGATCTTTCTATCAGAGACAGTTATAGCCCTATCTGAATCGGTATATCCACTCAGTCTGAAGTCATGATCTCCATTATAAATGACACCAAAATCCAACGTACCCTTAAGGTATCTCATCACATGTTTTGAAATAACAATGTGAACACGTCTGGGTTCTACTAGAAATTGACTCAAGGTGTTCACAAAAAAACATATATCTAGCCTGGTGTTTTTCATATACATCAACGATCTAATGATCTGTCTATACAAAGTAACATCAACCAGTTATGACGAAGTATAAACCAAGAGTTTCAACTTTGTTTCCATGGGTGTATTCATGAATTTATACTCCAACATATAAAATATCTTTAGTATTTCAACTGCATACTTCCCTTGTTTAAGGAAGATATTATCTGGGCTCTGCCAGACCTCAAGACCTAATAAATAGTGCATTAGGCCTAGGTCTTTCATCTCAAATTATTCAACGATCTTCTTCTTACAATCAATGATGATATTTTCTTCTCCAGTTAGAAATAATTCATCCACATACAATAGCAATATAACAGGCTCATCATTCATGACCTTGAAGTACAGGTTAGAATCAACTTTACTCTTGGTAAAGCCCAAGCTTGTCAAGAAACTGTCAATTCTTCCATACCAAGCTCTAGGATCTTGTTTCAATCCATATAGAGCCTTCTTCAATTTGTAGACATGTGGTTCTCTATATTGAACCTCAAACCCTTGAGTTTATTCTATATGCACTTCATCTTTAATGACACCGTTTAGGAAAGTTTTTTTCACATCCATCTGGTGCAACTTCCATTTCATCTTAGCTGCAAGGGCTATGATGGTTCTGATTGAAGTGTATTTGGATACAGGAGCAAATGTCTCTTCATAATTAATGCCTTCCTTTTGAGAAAATCTATGGGATACAAACCTTTCTTTATATTTCTCAATACTTCCATCAACAACATGTTTTATCTTGTATAGCCATTTGGAAGATACCACATCTTTTCTCTTCATTCTAGGAATTATTTCCCATACATCATTCTTTATAATGGATTGGTATTCTTCTGTCATGGCATCTTCCAATTCTTTCTTCTAAATGCCTTCTTCAAAGAAAGTAGGTTCCTTCTCTAAGAGATCACACATCAAATCCATATAACTGGAGAATGGCTTGGGTTTCTTCGGGGGCACCATACTTCTCTCCATCTTAAATGAGTTCCCTTACCCAGGTTGTCTTTCTCTTGTGAGAGATATTCATATGGGGAGGTTCTTGAGATTATATTATATCATTATCTTCATGAACTCATCATTGAGATAAACTGTGAGTTCCCTCACCGGTTCTGCAACTCTGAGAGCTACAGGTTCTTCTTCATATACTTCTTCAAGATGGCATCTTCTTGATTTCTTGAGTGTTGCATATTCATCAAAGGTTACATATATGTTGATATCAATATGATGGTAACTTGGTATATAAATTCTGAAGGCCTTTGAGACCTCACAATATCCAACAAATATTCCCTTCTTTCCTGAAGGGTCTAGCTTGGTTCTCTTCTCTTTTGGAATGTGTACAAATACAGGACATCCAAATATTTTGAGATGAATTGCTTCTGGCTTCTTTTCGGAGAACATCTCTTCTGGGGTTTTGAACCCAAGTGTAGTATGGGATAATATGTTCTATGCATACACTGTTGTTCTTGTTGCTTCTTCCCATAAGTGCATTGGAATATCTTGATCATGGATCATAGTCTTCACTGCTTCTATTATAGTTCTATTCTTTCTTTCTACTACACCATTTTGTTGAGGATTGTAGGGAGTGGTGAGATCCCTCTTGATCTAGACATCTTTACAAAAGTTTACAAATTATTTTGAGGTGTAATCTCCTCCATTATCTGACTTGAGTGTTTTGATATTTCTCTCAGAGAGATTCTGTATAAGGGCTTTGAATTCCTTGAATTTTCCAAACACTTCATCTTTTGACTTTTAAAAGTACACCCAAGTCTTTCGATAATAGTCATCAATAAATGATACATAGTATACATAACCACTAATGGAGGTCGATGACATTGGGCCACATACATTTGAGTGGATGAGCTCTAAGACTCCTTTTGCTTTATTATCGCTCTTCGAGAAAGGGTTCTTGATGTTCTTTCCTTGTGCACATCCGTTGCACAGACCTTCATGGTCAACCTTGAATTATGGTAGAACTATGACTACCTTTCTCACATATGGTAATGCCTTGTAGTTGATCTGAGCTAGTATTCTATGCTAAAGTTCACATGGAATCTAAATGGAATGAGTCAAGGCTTCTTCTGAGTGACCTTTTAGCTTATAGAAGCCACCTTCTTCTGTTCCAATAACAATTTCATCTTCTATAGTTTTCCCTTTAGGCCACATAAGAACTTCTCCATCTATGAAAGAAACTCTGAAGCCTTTCTTATCTAAAGCTAAGATAGAAAGTAATTTCTTTGTCAAACCTGGTACATATAGTACATCCTTCATCTTCATTGGGGTCCCTGAATCAAGTTTGTAGTTGGACTCTCTTAATCCTTTGAAAGGGTACTGGTAATCATCTCCAAGTTCAACTTTATGGGGAAAGTTCTTTTCTGTAAGACTAGAGAGAATGTGTCTCTGACCTGTCATGTGCTTTGAAGCACCATTATATATGAGCCATGTATCCTCACCAGGTGACACTAATCCCGAGAAGGAAGATATTAAGACATAGTCTTCAATATTTTCTTTAACCATATTTGTGGGTGGCTCTTCATCTTCAACTGTATGGGCATGGTGCCTTTTGATCCTATTATTTTACTATTCTCTTCTATATATACAATTATTAGCAATATGTACCATCTTGTCATAATGGTAACATTGGAAGGATGAGAAATCCTTTTCTCTTCTTTGACCTTTTTGGAATATCCTTGGAGGGTGAGATTATATATGAGTTGTTGAACATCTTTGGGGAGTGAGATTCCTTATGTTGATGAGTTTCCTTATGAAAGTGAGACCTCTTCCTTCCTCCTTTAGTATGAGAATCTAAAGCTTGATATTCATCTCTTGATAGTACTGCTTCTCGGTTAGCTATTCTTGCTTCTTCTTGAATACATTCTTCCCACAGACTATCAAAATGTAGTTCCTCCTTTATGGCACAAATGGTTTGGATGAACGCATCCCAAGGTCTTGTGAGACCATTAAGAGCTGTTATTATGAGTTCATATTCATCTAGAGTATCACCAATTGCTTCTAGTTGTTCCTTGAATTGTGATATTCTAGAGAAATATCCATGAACTATTTCTCCTTTATGCATCTTTGTACTTTTGAGTTGAGTTATTAGATTCATCTTTCGATTGATGTTCTTTCCTTAATACATTTTGGTTAGGGCATAAAACATTTATTTTGGAGTTTTCTTTGAATCCACTTGAGGGATCAAGTGATCTTTAATAGATTATGCAATCATTATTTTGGCCCTAACCGTGTCCTTTTGGTGTTTTGCTTTAGCTACATCATCGGTAGGTTCTGGTACATCTTATTTAATGAATCTTGCTAGGTCATTCTCTTCAAGAATGAGTGCAATCCTATACTTCCAGGAACATAAGTTATCCACACCTTCTAGCTTGTCAAAAATCTTAGTGCTTGCAAACATCTTGACCTAGAGTTGGGAAAATGACCAAAAAATGAAAATGATCAGAATTTAAATATGAACTTACCAAGAGGTGAGATTGGCTGAGGCGAGTAGCCTGGTGCAGTTGTATTTCGAAAAATCCAAAATTTACCCCTTCAAACTGGACCTGTGGAAATATGGATTGCTACTTCTGGTACTGGTTTTGGTTTCCTTGTTTTCTGGTTTTCTGGTACTGGTGAAAACTAGGGTTTCACTTTTCGAGAGTTCTGTCCACTAGAAAAGTTCAATGTGGATGCCAAAGAGTTTTCTAGGCTAGGGAGCACTGCCTTAATGATTTTTAGGTTGAAATTCCTCTTCAATAGAAAACCCTAATTTTCTTGTACGACAACATTGACGTTTTTGCTTATCCACTGAAAGGTGCTCTCTTCAGCTTAGCTCAGATACCATGTTAAGTTTTGAGCTATTATTAGGTTTCTTTTCAATTTACTAGATAAAAATAGCATAAGTAGGATCACTGAGAGAAACACAATCATAAGATACACAAAATTTATCCTGGGAAACCCTCATGGGGGAGAAAACCCAACAAAAACTTCCTTAATATAGATAGCCAATACAATGCCAAGACAATAAACCAAGACACTAGAGAATATCCAACACTGAGAAATGTGCCTCTCTCTTCATTATTCTCCCAACTGCAGCTACCAAACTTGCGCACTTGATGAGTGAATGAGTGAGTGACTTAATGAGACACTAGCCTCCTTTATTTATACTGGGTAGGGCCGACTTCTCTTCTTAGCGGTTAAAACCACTTTAATTAGGCATGTGGGCTGACTTCTTAATTTGCATAATATAATTAGGGTTTGACCAATCCGTGAAAGGGGATTTGGTCAAGCACAAAAGGGGATTGATATGATGAATAATAACTCAATAATAAATAGAATAATCTTTGCAGTTACAATATTTCAACACTTTATCGACCAAATTATCGATAATTGTGTCAAAAGATTCATTTTCTCTTTTATCGATGGATTTTCTGGATATAACCAGATTGACATTTTATCAGCTGATCAACATAAAATATCCTTCATCTACCCTTGGGGGACTTTCACTTATTGGAAATTACCTTTTGTTCCTAAAAACGCTAGAGCCACTTTTCAGCGGGCCATGTCGTATGCGTTCCACGATATCAAACATGTTGTTGAAACTTACCTCGATGACTTACCTACTCACTTTCGTCAATGAGACCACATTGGTCACCTACGATCCATCTTTATTCAATGTTAGTTTTACAACATACGTTTGAACCCCCATAAATGCATCTTCATTGTCGAATTAGGGATACTCCTCGGATTCGTAGTCTCCAAAGACAGGATTAGGGTGGATCCCTTAAAATTCAAATCCATTCTCTCTTTACCTCCTCCCAACAACCTCACTCAACTGCAAATTTTACAAGGGAAGGTAAACTTTATTCGTCATTTCATTTGCAATTACGTCGAAATCACTAAAGGATTCATGATATTGCTACAGAAATATGCCCCTTTCATTTGGGATGCCACTGCTCAACACTCATTTGATTCTCTTAATCATGCCTTAACGAACACACCCCTTTTGCACCCATCAGATTATGCAAAGGATTATGTCCTTTATTTGGCTACCTCCACTTCCACTATTGCAATGGTGTTAGTATAGGAGGATAAAGATGGCATCGAACATGTGATCTACTATCTGATTAAACGCCTATCAAGTCCCGAACTCTGGTATTCACATGTCGAAAAGTTGGCTTTGGCAGCAGTTATTTTCATCCAGATATTTTGCCATTACATTCTGTTACGCACTACCATGGTTATCGCAGACTTGAACCCCATGTACCAAATCTTGACTTGTCAAGTACTTGGGGTAAAATATTCCAAATGGATCGTCATTCTCCAAGAATTAGATCTCGAGTTTTCCAAATCCAAGGCTAATAAATCATTGGTTTTTGTGGAATTAATTTGCGATCTTCCCCATACTAATGAGGATACTAGGCCCAACAATTCCATTCCTGATGAATCCTTGTTCCTTATTAGTACGTTTGATCCATGGTATGAATATATTCTTCTCTATCTCCAAACCCAACTCTTTCATCCTATCATTTCACGTGATGAACGATGTTGCATTAGACACCACTCAAAACACTACCTTATCATCGACGATACCTTGTATCGTCGTGGCATTGATATTGTCCTCCGACGTTTCTTAACCCACAAAGAGGTTGAACAAGTTTTAAATGACTTTCACCTTGGATCTTGTGGTAGTCATCTTTATGGGATGGCTACAACCCAAAAAATTCTACGTGTTGGTTATTTTTGGCCTTCTATATTCAAAGATTGTATTGAGGCCATTAAAAAATCCCCACCTTGACAGATCTTTCAGAGGAAAGCACATACCCACCCAACTCCACTTCATCCCATTTTTGTCGTTGGCCCCTTTTTAAAATGGGGTGTCGATTTTATGCAATGTAATCCTACCTCAGATGGGGGGCACGGTTATATCATCGTTGTCGTCGATTACTTCACTAAATGGGCCAAGGTTATGCATACATTCCTCAACGATGGCCGCACTGCAACACTTTTTGTGTTCAACCACATCATCACTTGATTCGGTGTCCCACAAGCTATTATAAATGATCATGGATCCCATTTCCAGAACCAGATGATGGGTGAATTGTGCACCAAGCTAGGTATTCACCATGAAAACTCATCCCCCTACTATCCTGGGGACAATGGACAAGTTGAAGCCATCAAAAAATTCCTAAAGACCATGCTTCAAATCATGTTGGGAGCGAACAAAACCACTTATTACTTTCAAATATTCTCCACGGTATGGGCTTATCAAACTTCAGTTAAAACCGCAACTAGATTTACACCCTTCCAGTTGGTATACAAGATAGAAGCGGTATTACAGATTGAATGTGAGATTCCTTCGTTGAAACTTGTCGTAGAACTCTTACCCCACACTTTTGCTGAACAGGAATGATATTATATCTGACCAAGTTGGATGAAACCCGTCATGATGATTCTCTCATCAACGAGACGTATCAAAAATGCATGAAAAATCAATATGATAAGTCCATCTAGCCTCGCACTTTCACATAAGGAGATCTAGTCCTACTCTATGATCAAGATCATGAAAAACTGGGGCAGGAAAGTTAGAATGCATGTGGCACGGGCCATACATCATAAAAGACGTGTTACACAGAGGTGCCTATGAGTTAGTAGACTACAATGGGATATCTCTCGGTGAGATCTGAAATGGGATTTACCTCAAGAAGTACTATGCATAGAATATCTCGCATGTGTGATTTGTACATTAATGTACTATATACTTTTGACTTGGTGTGTCTTTTCTTTTGTGTGCACAAGTTTTGTCTCATCTGCTTATACTTTTATTTGTGATCGAATGTGCAAATGACATCCTCCTTTCCCATCTATTTTGGGTTTGCATATGGTGCTAGTCGGCATACCCAGAGCATCGCTTCTGCAGCTTGGGTCATCTACCACTTTGGCGAGTTAGTGAGTTCGGGAGGAATTTGCCTCGGATTTGCAACCAATAACATTGCAGAGTATCATGCCATCATCACACTCTTAACTGAAGCTTCCTCTCTAGGTATATCTCAATTGATTATTAACGTCGACTCTCAACTCGTGGTCCGTCAACTAAATCGTGAGTGTTGAAATATTGTAACTGCAAAGAGTATTCTATTTATTATTGAGTTATTATTCATCAGATCAATCCCATTTTGTGGATTGATTATGTCGAGATTTGTACTTGACCAAATCCCCTTTTGCAGATTGTTCAAACCCTAATTATATTATGCAAATTAAGAAGTTAACCACCAAGCGTAATTAAAGTGGTGTTAACCACTAAGAAGAGAAGTCGGCCCTACCTAGTGAAGAGACACCTTTTCAACGCCTACTATATAGTATAAATAAAGGAGGCTAGCGCCTCATTATCTCACTCACTCATTCACTCATCAAGTGTGCAAGTTTGGTAGCTGCAGTTGGGAGAAGAAGGAAGAGAGAGGCACATTTCTCAGTGTTGGATATTCTCTAGTGTTTTGGTTTATTGTCTTGGCATTGTACTGAGTATCTATATTAAGGAATTTTTTGTTGGGTTTTCTCCCCCATGAGGATTTCCCAGGATAAATGTTGTTTATATTGTGATTGTTTTTCTCTTAGTGATCCTACTTATGCTATTGTTATCTAGTAAATTGAAAAGAAACCTAATAATAGCTCAAAACTTAACATGGTATCAGAGCTAAGTTGAAGAGAGAACCTTTTACTGGATAAGAAAAAACGTCTCTCTTGTCGTACAAGAAAATTAGGGATTTCTATTGAAGAGAAATTTCAGCCTTAAACTCATTAAGGAAGTGTGCCCTAGCCTAGAGAACTCTTTGGTAGCCTCAACACACTTTTCTAGTGGACAAAACTCCCAGAAAGTGAAACCCTAGTTTTCATTGGTACCAGAAAACCAGGAAACCAGAACCAATACCAGATGTACCCGTCCAGATTTTCGCAGGTCCAATTTGAAGGGGTAAAATTTGGATTTTCTAAAATCCGACTGCACCAGGCTACTTGCCTCAGCCAAGCACACCTCCTAGTAAGTTCATATTTAAATTCTGAGAATTTTCAATTTTTGTTCATTTTCCCAGCTCCTGGTCAAGATGTCTGCAAGCACTAAGATTTTTGACAACCTATGTTCCTAGAATTATAGGATTACACTCATTCTTGAAGAGAATGAACTATAAATATTCATTAAATAAGATGTACCAGAACCTACCGATGTTGTAGCTAAAGCAAAACACCAAAAGGATACAGTTATGGCCAAAAGAATCATTGCAGACTTTATTAAAGATCACTTGATCCATCAAGTGGCTTCAAAGAAAACTCCAAAAGAAATATTTGATGCCCTAACTAGAATGTATGAAGGAAATAACATCAATCGGAAGATGAATCTAAGAAATCAACTCAAAAGTACAAGGATGCAGAAAGGAGAAACAATTCATGAATATTTCTCTAGAATATCACAATTCAAGGAAAAACTAGAAGCAATTGGTGATACTCTAGATCAAGATGAATTCATAATGACATCTCTTAATGGTATCACAATACCTTGGGATGCGTTCATCCAAACCATTTGTTCCAGAAAGGAGGAACTACATTTTGACAGTCTGTGGGAAGAATGTATTCAAGAAGAAGCAAGAGTAGCTAACCGAGAAGCAATACTATCAAGAGATGAATATCAATCCCTAGCTACTCATACTAAAGGAGGAAGGAAGAGGTCTCACTTCCAGAAGGAAACTCATCATGTCTCGCTTCCAGAAGGAAACTCATCATGAAACTCATCAGGTCTCACTTACATAAGGAAACTCATTAGGAAGCAAGCCATCTCAAAATATTTGGGTGTCAAATATTTGTACACATTCCAAAAGATAAGAGAACCAAGCTGGACCCTTCAATAAAGAAGGGAATATTTGTTGGATAATGTGAGGTCTCATAGGCCTTCAGAATTTATATACCAGGTTACCATCATATTGATATTGGCATATATGTAACCTTTGATGAAGATGCAACACTCAGGAAATCAAGAATATGCCATCTTGAATAAGTATATGAAGAAGAACCTGTAGCTCCTAGAGTTGCAGAACTAGTGAGGGAACTCATAGTTTCCCTTGATGATGAGATTCATGAATATCATGATATAATAGAATACCGATAACCTCCCCAGATGATGATCTCTCACAAGAGAAATCTAGCCTGGGCAAGGGAACTCATTCAATATGGAGAGAAGTATGGTGCCCCCAAAGGAACCATGAGACAAGTCAAGAAACCCAAGCCATTTTCCAGTTATATGGATTTGATGTGTGATCTCTTAGACAAGGAACCTACTTTCTTTTAAGAAGGAATTCAAAATAAATAATTGGTAGATGCCATGACAGAAGAATACCAATCCATTAGAAAGAATGATATGTGGGAAATAGTTCCCAGGATGAAGAGCAAAGATGTGGTATCTTTCAAATGGCTATACAAGATAAAACATTTTGTTGATGGAAGTATTGAGAAATATAAAGAAAGGTTTGTAGCCCATGGATTTTCTCAAAAGGAAGGCATTGATTATGAAGATACGTTTTCCCCTATAGCTAGATACACTTCAATCAGAANATACGTTTTCCCCTGTAGCTAGATACAGTTCCATCAGAACCATCATAGTCCTTGCAGCTAAGATGAAATGGAAGTTGCAATAGATGGATGTGAAACCAACTTTCTTAAATGGTGTCATTGAAGAGGAAGTCTATATATAACAAACTCAAGGGTTTTAGGTTCAATATAGAAAACCAAATGTCTACAAATTGAAGAAGGATCTATACGGATTGAAACAAGCTCCTAGAGCTTGGTATGGAAGAATTGACAATTTCTTGACGATCTTGGGCTTTACCAAGATTAAAGTTGATTCTAACCTATAATTCAAGGTCATGAATGATGATCCTGTTATATTGCTATTGTATGTGGATGAATTATTTCTAACTAGAGAAGAAAATATCATCATTGATTGTAAGAAGAAGCTCGCTGTAGAATTTGAGATGAAATACCAAGGCCTAATGCACTCTTTCTTAGGTCTTGAGGTCTAGCAGAGCCCAGAGAAGATCTTCCTTAACCAAGGGAATTTGGAGTGTAAATTCATGAATACACCCATGGAAACAAATTTGAAACTCCTGGTTGATACTTCGTCATAATTGGTTGATGTTACATTGTACAGACAAATCATTGGATCGTTGATGTATATGAAAAACACCAGGCTAGATATATGTTTTGTTTTGAACACCTTGAGTCAATTTCTGGTAGAACCCAGATGCGTTCACATTGTTGCTGCAAAACATGTGATGAGATACCTTAAGGGTACGTTGGAGTTTGGTCTCAGTTATAATGGAGATCATGACTTCAGAATGGGTGGATATACCGATTTAGATTGGGCTGGAAGTGTCTCTGATAGAAAGAGAACCTTAGGATGTTGTTTCAGTCTGGGGTCAGCCATGATCTCATGGCAGAGTAGGAAGCAATAAAGTATTTCTCTCAACACGACAAAAGGGGAATAGATTGTTGTATGTTTCGCCAGTTGTGAAGCCATATGGCTTCAGAAGTTGTTGATGTGTCTATTTAATCTGGAGATGGAAGCAACCGTGATTCTATTTGATAACCAAAATTGCATAAAAATGATAGAGAACCCTGTGTTCCATGACAAGTCAAAACACATAGAAATCCGATATCATTACATTTGTGATATGGTGAAGAGAGGAACCATAAAGCTCCATTATGTTGGCATGGATGAGCAGGTTGTAGATGTGTTGACCAAGCCTCTGTCTCATGTAAAGTTTGCGCACTTTCGAGACAATCTTGGTGTATTCCAAAAGGACCTCCCTCAAAAGGGGGAGTAGTGTTGATGCCAACCTTGTGCTGAAGATTTCCAGCTTCAGGTTGATGTTGTTGAGATGCCAGCTTCATGCTAAAGATTTCCAACTTCGTGTTGATGTTGATGAGATGCCATCCTCTTGCTGAAGATATCCAAATATGTGTTGATGTTGATGAGATGCCAGCCTCATGCCGAATATTTCCAGCTTCATATTGATTTTGATGAGATGTCAGTTTCGTGCTGAAGATTTCCATCTTAATGATGATGTTGATGAGATGGAAGCTTCGTGCTGAAGATTTCCAGCTTAGTGTTGATGTTGATGATGCTCCATCCTTCGTGCTGTGATATTATTGTTGTTGATGTTGTATAAACATCGTGTTTTTATTGATGATGATGATGTATTAGTGTTATACTAATCCATGTTGATGCAGATAATGATGATTCCATTCCATCTCCTTGTTGTGGATGATGATATTGATGATGAGAAAAATTTTCGATGATTTATAGATATGCCAGTCAGTGTTCCAGATACTGTTTATGTTTCTTTCTCTCTCTCTCTCTCATGATGATGTTGTAGAATACCCTTATTGTTAAGGGGGAGTGTAGAAATATTGTAACTGCAAAGAGTATTCTATTTCTTATTGAGTTATTATTCATTAGATCAATCCCCTTTTGTGGATTGACCATGTCGGGATTTGTACTTGACCAAATCCCCTTTTTTGATTGGTCAAACCCTAATTATATTATTCAAATTAATAAGTAAGTCCCCAAGCCTAATTAAAGTGGTTTTAACCACTCAGAAGATAAGTCGGCCTTGCCCCAGTGAAGAGAAACCTTTTCAGCGCTTTCCAGCTAGTATAAATAAATGAGGCTAGCGCCTCATTATCTCACTAACTCATTCACTCATCAAGTGTGCAAGTTTGGTAGTTGTAATTGGGAGAAGAAGGAAGAAAGAGGCGCATTGATCAGTGTTGGATATTCTCTAGTGTTTTGGTTTATTGATTTAGCATTGTATTGGCTATCTATATTAAGGAAGTTTTTGTTGGGTTTTCTCCCCCATGAGGGTTTCCCAAGATAAATGTTGTGTATCTTGTGATTGTGTTTCTCTCAGTGATCCTACTTATGCTATTGTTATCTAGTGAATTGAAAAGAAACCTAATAATAGCTCAAAACTTAACAGTGAGTGCGTCGTTCACAACTCAACTTTACTATGTCTCCATCTGAGGGTTCATTGTCTCAAAAGAGATTTTGAATTTCTTGAGTACAGAAACATATTGAGAGAACTTATCACAATGACATATTCGTTAGCGAATTACATGTTGGATTGGTATATTGCGCATAGATAAACATTTGAAACATAAATCATATGTATAATACATCACATAAAACAAAAATGCAACATAGGTAGCCACCGCAAAACTCATATATATATGCTTGATAGCTTTTTTTTTTGAAATACATCATACAAAAGTACATAAAGAGGCAAAACATGGCCCTTCATGCCCATATTATCATCATAAAGACTACAAAATGACTGAGGACTCTACTCATCCTCTTGTATCGCGTTGTGCTCTGCATAGCCCACTACCGGTTGTGCCACTCATCGTAGCAAATGATTGAGGCCTTTGAAGACCCCAACTGTATGTCGTTGAAGATGTAAAGGCATGTCTTGCTTCCTCAAGTGAGGAACACCCATCATCAGTCCCTAAAGGTTTCTCTCCACCTCCTGGAGTCCTCCCACTACGATGTCATGCTCAAACACTGCTTGTGCATCCCCACAATGCCCCAATGCTTGTATCTCCGCTGGACGGGATACACATTTGTCTGCATGATGAAAACTAAATGGTTTATATCCCTCATTCTATGACCAAAATCATATAAAAACAACCAAAAATTTGTTACAAGGCTACGCTCTTTCATACCTAATGCGTCCCACTGTATGACCTCAGGAAGTACCAAGTATGCACTACCTCTGAAATATACCCCACCACAATGGAAGTCCTCAATCACCACTAATTGCCTCCTCTACCATATGAAGAATTTGACAGTGAATCTAAAATCTGAGGGATCATTCCCCAAAATAGGGGAGAGACTGGTCCACCTCTCCATGCGAGGCTCAGTCATAGGCATGCTCTCATTGCAACTTGGGGTTGCATCTAGGGGGTCCACTCTTAGAAAAAAGAGACTAGTAAAGAACCGTATCCGAACTGTTTTTTCCTGCCAATCCTGTATTTGGATATCTTCTCTTTGACATTCCTCAGGAACCCTGCACTCCAGTTGAATAGATTTGGTTCCAAACACTGAATGACATAAGAAACTTGCGATTTAGAATCCAGATGGGCACTAGTTCTCCCCGCCAGCTTGGTGATAGTGAATAGGATGGATCGAATTGATAGATCTCTCACTTATTTGATAACGATCCTTCCTCCCACCAATTGTGACCCTAGTATACAGTATTCATAAACATATGCCTCAGTCGGTCGTGGAGTAGCCCGATGTCCTGACAAAAGCATGGGTTCCTCTCTCCTCGAGAGCCCCATCAAAAAGTATACATTGTCCATCTCAATAGCAAGCATATGAGGCCCTATTCAGAATGCTTTCTCACCGTCATCCCATAGACCAATAAAGTATTCAAGCAATAACACTTATTTTCTCATGTTATGAAGTTTGAAATACTTGAGCAAGCCCTAGTTGCGCAAAGTCACCCTCGCTTGAGGGTCTTGAAGAGAAACAATGTCATTGAACTCGTTCTCATGTTATTTCTACTCAATCATGGCTAGATATGGATGAAACCTACAAATACATCAATTAATAATCATTATCTAAACCCTGAATGAAATAAATTGCCTCTTTTTAGCCAAGAAATAAAAAAAAAATGAGTTCTATGCCTAGCTCTCCCTCAAAGAAGCAAACAGAGCACTAGAATGCCCTCAACGCACACACCAGGGCATTGAAATCATGATATATGCTCCCCTCGATGCCTTGAGGGAGTGTTGATACAATTCGACGCTCTAGGGCTTCCCAAGGAGCCTAGAACACATAAACTAAAGTTTGAAATGAAATAAAAAGGCATGAAAAAGGATGAGGAGAAGGAAAAAACCAACTTGGTTTGTACGGTTCTGAAAATGATCATCCATAGCCCCCCCCAATCAACACTCGAAAATGCTCCAAAAGAGGTAAAAACTCAAAGACCAGAGAAGAATGGTAAAAACAAAGGTAAACATGAATTTTTGACCTAGTTTGATATTTGATAGGTCCAATTTGGTCATTTCTCCTTATTATAAAGTCTATTTTTGGGTTTTTAATTATTTTTTCGAGAAATTACTAATATCTTGTGCCCAAAACAACTTGATTTTACAAGAATTTGAGCAGAGTTTTTCGATGACCTTGTAACACCAATGAGATTATTCTTTCTTCTTTCTCATGCTCACAAATACATGAGAAAGTAACCAAGTATAATTTTATCACTTTTTCAGACTCGTAAAGGTTATACGAAAAAGGAACCCCCTGGAGTCTCCTTTAAGATCTTTTCAGACTCTCTAAACATGGAAAGATTGTCGAGTGATCTTGCTTCCTTTCACACGTTAAAAATTTCGAAAGGGTGTCTTCCGAGTAATAGTTTATCTTTTTTTCGGACCTTAGAGACTAAAATTACAAAAAAGGACAACCCTGGAGTCTCCTTTAAGTTATTTTCGAACTCTCTAAATCTGAAAAATCACCAAGTTTTCCTTCTCTGGACTTGCTAAACTACATATTGAAGGGCCCATATGGGGACGAACCCTTACTTCTTCCAGTTCGTTAAAAAGAGGAAGAGGAACTTACAAAAGGTGAGTTATATCAAGCATGTGTTATCCTCCTCGAGCTCGTTAAATTAAAAAGAGGTACTCATCTATCTAGATGGGGGGGGGGGAGAATCGGTTGAGAAAATCTTGGAAGAAATCCCCTTTTTCTCTAAGGACAACTATGGATGGATCGAGTTGGTTTGGCTTGAATCTAACCCTCAGGTTTCATCTAAGGGGGATATCACAACTGATGGAGTCATATTCTCAACTAATACCAAACATAACCAAGGCAGTTGAGCCTCTCAAAGCATATAAATGGAGGCATTCTCATGGTGAAAAAGAAGGAAAAATAATTAGCAAAGCATTGTTATTTTGATCATGGATCTTTTGAGCAAGGGTTTGGATGAGGAGGACTTGGAGAGGCTACTGCAACATCATCTGAAGTTTGTAAGTGTCTTTTTAAATTTCTCATCAATATACTTGGCCTATTTCCTTCTAGTATGCGTTTACATGTACTTGTCTATGTTTTTTTTAATCTTTCATAGATAGATCAATTTTGTCTAATCCATTAGAGTAGGATATAGTTGGTTGTCTCTTGTCATCCACTGCAGGTACTTTTTGGAACTCGCAGATTGGGGTAGCATGGACAAACTTTGAAAGTGAGGTACATCATATTATCCCTCCTCTCTTTTTCGATGGGCATAATTAATCTATAGGAATGGTAGTGTCCAAAGGTATTTTTCTGTTTTGGTAGAGGGGTATGTACTCTAAGGGAATATCCGCCTTTCCGCAGGGGAATTATTTCGTAACAATAATCCCACTTGCAATATATTTTGGTAACTTCCTGCCTATGTGTCCTCCCACAAATCCACTATGACACTCCCAAAAAATATCAGGTCTTTCATGGTCAAGCATGTAACATCTCAGGATTCTATCCATTTCTAACTATAAAATTGAACTGCAATCAACTTGTAGTCTGTTGCATGAACCAGAAGGTGTCACTTTTGAGTTGCAGAATAGCCTTCATGGAAGGAACCTATGCTCATATATAATGCAATTTCAGACAAGTAATCAAGAATAGTTTCATTTTGAAAATATTTTCATCTGGGATTTGCTCATCTACAACACCACCACTCTCTGCAGAATCTAGTCTAAAGAAATGGTCTGGACCCACATTTAATTATTGGGCTTAACAATGACCTCAAAAGAAAACTCATGAAATAACAACAACCATTTGCAAATTATTCCTTCTAACACATGCTTATTAACAATATATTTCAAAGCAGAGTGATCGGTAAAGAATTTAAAATGACTTCCTAGAAAATAATGTCTAAATTTTTGCAAGGCATAAACCATTTCCAAACCTTCCCTTTGAGTTGTAGTGTAGTTGCACTCATCCTAAGAAAGATTCTTGCTGGAAAAGTAGATGGGATGATCCAGGTTGCGCAAGGATAGCCACCAAATAAATGTTGGAGGAATTAATGTGCACATGGAATTCTACTTTACAATTTGGATAGATGAGGATAGGAGCAGTACTTACCTTTTCTTTGAGGGTATCAAAGGCTTGAGCACATTCTCCCGTCTAGCTAAAATCCTCAGATTTATTTAGCAATTTTTCCAATGGGGTGGCTATGCTTGCATAACTTTTGATAAACTTGTGATAGTATCCCATGTAAACTAACATTGACCACAACTATTTAGTAGTTGTAGGAAAAGGCATATTCAAAATCAAAACAACTTTTGCAGGATCCACCAGTACTCCTTCCCTACATACTGTATGTCCAAGAAGATTCCCAAATGGTACTCAAAAAATACACTTTTTGGGGCCTAGGGAAATCAATAGTTGTCTACAACGTTCAAACATCAATCATAATAGACCTATGTTCTCCTTTAATAGGATGTACACAGTCCAATCAGCCATATAGAATTCAAGAAACTTGTGAATGAAGTCGCAAAATATTACAATCACTAGCCAAGAGAACACTGTTGGGTCATTCTTAAGCCCAAAAGGCATAATATTATAGGCAAATGATCCCCAATCAGTAGTGAAGGTAGTCTTTTTATTATCCTCGTCTGCAATTCTAACCTAGTGATACCTAGAAAACCCATATATAAAAGAATAGGCTTCATTACCCTCCACTTGATCAAGGAATTCATCACTAAAGGGAGTAGGAAAAGGGTCATGTACACATGTTGAATTTAAACTTCGATAATCCACACATACTCTAATATCATCAGTTCCCTTCTTTCTCTGTATGATAATATGATTGATCCAATAAGCCTCATCCACCTGAAAAATTAGGCCAATTGGTAACATTCTATCAATCTCCTTATTCAATTTCTATTTGATTGTGGGATTCAGATGGTATGGCATGTGTTTGAATGATTTTGATTCAGGATGTAGCTCTATTTTCATCTCCCCTAAATATCCCTTAATCCCTTTTAATTCTAAAAATATTTTAGGGAATAGATCCTCATATTCCCGCAACAAATCTTGTATCTCGGTCACGTTATATTCATCCCAATAATATCCTATAGATTCCATCTTGGGATGCTCCTCAATCCCTATGTTTATTTTCCACAACCTCATAGGTTTGGAATGGGATCTGCTAACATCATCCAACATAATATTCTTAACAACTCTAGTGCCTTTTGATTCTTCAAATGTTAAATACCGAAGGTCCTCTAGGTCTTCGAGATCTTATGGGTCTTTATCAACCTTACTACAGGAAATGGGTATTCATGTAGGGGATGGATAAAGGCTATGATGAAGTAGGTATTCATGTTCATGAAAGACTGTAGGTGGATGTAGGGGCTTAAATTCATCAATAAATAAGATATTTTTAATTTGTTGCAACACTAGGGTGATTTCAAGAGACTTAC
>SNQJ01S0047175.1:39378-57125 GCA_010110895.2 Picea sitchensis | reverse complement strand
CCAATCAGTAGTGAAGGTAGTCTTTTTATTATCCTCGTCTGCAATTCTAACCTAGTGATACCTAGAAAACCCATATATAAAAGAATAGGCTTCATTACCCTCCACTTGATCAAGGAATTCATCACTAAAGGGAGTAGGAAAAGGGTCATGTACACATGTTGAATTTAAACTTCGATAATCCACACATACTCTAATATCATCAGTTCCCTTCTTTCTCTGTATGATAATATGATTGATCCAATAAGCCTCATCCACCTGAAAAATTAGGCCAATTGGTAACATTCTATCAATCTCCTTATTCAATTTCTATTTGATTGTGGGATTCAGATGGTATGGCATGTGTTTGAATGATTTTGATTCAGGATGTAGCTCTATTTTCATCTCCCCTAAATATCCCTTAATCCCTTTTAATTCTAAAAATATTTTAGGGAATAGATCCTCATATTCCCGCAACAAATCTTGTATCTCGGTCACGTTATATTCATCCCAATAATATCCTATAGATTCCATCTTGGGATGCTCCTCAATCCCTATGTTTATTTTCCACAACCTCATAGGTTTGGAATGGGATCTGCTAACATCATCCAACATAATATTCTTAACAACTCTAGTGCCTTTTGATTCTTCAAATGTTAAATACCGAAGGTCCTCTAGGTCTTCGAGATCTTATGGGTCTTTATCAACCTTACTACAGGAAATGGGTATTCATGTAGGGGATGGATAAAGGCTATGATGAAGTAGGTATTCATGTTCATGAAAGACTGTAGGTGGATGTAGGGGCTTAAATTCATCAATAAATAAGATATTTTTAATTTGTTGCAACACTAGGGTGATTTCAAGAGACTTACTTGAAAATGTGAAATCATCAAGAATTGGCTTTGAATTATTTCCCAACAAGCAATTTTTCTTCTGGTTTCTTCCAAGAATTTGGAATTCATCCCAAAGAATGAATAAATCGATGCACCCAAAATTGAGAAGTCAATTGCGTAGCTTTACATACCTTGATATAGTGCACAACATACTCCTTTGGATCAAAGGACCCATCATACGATTTTAGAATTAGTATTTAATGCTTCAGATTCTAATTCTTACTCAATTTTCCAACCTATGAAGGAAGGATAAAGAGGTACTGAATGGAAATATTTACCTCATCCCAAGAAATCAGGGCTTCCTTATGAGTGGCCTACCACCTAGCTAGAGACGATTTTAATGCCACATCAAGTATTGGAATTTTTTGTTGGGCCTCGACCGTGTCCTCCAAATCAATACGAAAACTACATAAATATGAAGTTCCATCATAAATAGGGTGTTCTCTAATCTCTATCCCAATCCACTTGGTTGCTCTGATAGTTCTGCAACACCTTGAAAATTTTTCATACTTTCCCTGTTTCCAATTATCAAAAGATGCCTTTGAATCTTCGCTTGCAGACTGAATGCTCCACCAAATTACTGACCCATCTATCGTAGGGTTAATGTAGTATTCCCATTTTCCTGTAGTCATAATGTAGCGTTGATCTAGGACATCCTATTCCACATTCTTGTCCACGGGATAAATATATTGAGGATCTTGGTATGGGTCTAGAGGTTGGGTTACTTTCACACCATCTGCTTCAAAGGTCATAATTTCCTTCTTAAGATCTATGAAAATGTGATTCTTATAGCCCTAGTTAATGCCCAATAAAGCTGGGTATGGGTCTTTTCCCCCCATTATTTATATAACCTCGAAGTCTTCCATTGTTTTAATGCCAGCTAAATCCACTTCAACATTTTGCAACCTCCCAACAAGATAGATACAATATTGATTGGCCATCCACAATTGAATAGGTGAATATATGAGATTGGGATTTCCCATTTCTTCCCAAGTCTTCTTTGGTAATATGTTGACTTTCGAGCCCTAGTCTAACATAACATTGCCAATATCATAGTCATCAATGTGGGTGTTTGGTCTAAATTCTCTTCTATATCTCCACTTCCTCCTATGTACCCTACTTGTATTTCTCTCCGAAATATTAGCAACAATCATCTCATTTTGGCTCCCTTCAGTCCCTAAAGTCCCCGTAATTGTGTTCCAAAAATTCTTAGTGAGTTATTTGTCATCCAAAATGTCAGAAAATGACTGGAACCATAAATCAATAGGATTTTGTGATTTCCATGGTGGTTCCTTTTGTGCAAAAGGATTTTTTGTGACTCTTGGTTGAAGCTCAAAGCTTGGTTATGTGACTGTTGGCATTATAGGATTAGAGATATGATGAAACATCTCTAATGTGTTCTTAAATCACTCCTTCTGAATTATGGGATCATATTTTGCATCCTATGGTACCGCCTTATGAATATTAATTTGATTAGGGTTGTCAACATTGGCACTAGTCCTTGTTAATCCTTGATTAATAATGTTAATGATGGGATCCTTTTCTTCAGTGATAGGTCATGGCTCAAAATTTATCAAATTAGGGCCTCGTTTCCCGACGCAATCTTCCCATTTAGCGATCAATTCATGGAAATCCTTGATGGAATCGGTGTTGTTTCTACAATATGTGCACTAAACTTCTCGGAAGAGGACAATCTCTTGAAATATGTCCTTGTTCATCACAATTGTAAGAATGAAATGATCCTTTTCCAACAATCCTTCCAGCTCTTAATCCTCCCTCGCCTCTGCGACCTCCTGCAAACCCTTGAGGAACTTCGTCGACCCTAAATGCAAACTGATCTAATATGTCTACGAGAGCATCCAGAGTGTGACACTTCTTTGTAGTGTGGGTAAGTGATCCATATAATTCGTAGTACAGAGTATTCGAGGAAGGGGTATATTTTTGTAAAATTGGGAAATTCCTTGGAGAAATTCCATGACTTCGAAAAATATCACAATATTCATTATTTTGGCCTCCTTGATGATTAAGGAAAGTAGGATATTGTACAGGCCCATGAAATGACGATGCAATGACAACTTGCGCGACCCCTCTTGATGGTCTTATCGATGGAGGCTCCATCGGGTGGTGAAGGGGTCCTGCACCCCTCAATATTAGGCATTTCGTTGTTGTATGACCTTAGTTATAGTAACTAGTACACCATACTTGCAATCGACCTACTTTCATAAGGGTCAGTTATTGAATCTTATCATTTAATGTGGAAATATGGCTTTGCGATTGCGATATATGATAATCGTCAAGTGGTATCATCACCCGCAAGATTCCATGATAGCCTTCCATAGCCTCTATTTTCATAGTTTCTCTAAATATTCCACCAAAGTAGTGATTCTTTGTCGAGTCAAAGGAATTTGAGTCAATGGTAATATCCCCTGTATAACCCATTTTCACTGGTGGTGTTCATGGATGGGGTTTGTCAATTTCCTTATCACATCCTTAAACCTTTGGTTATATTCCCATGTGGATTCCCCATCTCTCTATTTTATCTCCCACAAATCAGAGAGAGCTTATTTCTTCGACCACGGTATGCAAAAATTTTCTATGAACCTCTATTTTACTTGAGCAAGAGTGAAATCCTTTCCTTTCTTATTCTTTGGCTCAATGGATTTCATGTACCATTTTAAAGCTTGACCTCTCAAGGTGGTATGAAAATTGACCAATTTGTTGGCATCTAGAGTTCCACGAGACCTCCATATGGATTCACATAGAAACTAGTGTTGTCCGCATTCCTCATCCCCTTTACCTCAAAACTCTGGATATCGGGTGAGGGATCCTGCATGTTGACTTGCGATTGGAGAACTTGGAGATCCTATCAAAATGAACCCTGAGGTTCCTAGTTGTGATATGACTAAATAACTTTCCCCACTTCTGCTACTACTACTTGAACTTTCCAGATTATAAGGATTAGAAATGACAGAAACAACTAAAGAATTTAGTACAAAATTTACCAGATTTGTAGATAGCGTTGAGGGACTAGCTTATTCAAGGTTGGTTCCTTTGCCTCCGGGAATTATTTAACTTTGGGGGTCGCATGAGTATGTAGTACCATATCAGTTTTGTGATGCGATTAAACATATTCTAGTGTCACAAGATCTAATTCTCCCAAATCTTCTTCAGTGATTGCGGATGAGTCTTGTTCTTTAGGGGTGGCACCTATCCTTATTATGTATTTCGACTTTCCTTCCTCTTGTTCTCTTCCTCGAGGAATTTCACCTCTCTATCCAAATCTCTCCTTCAACCATTGAATGAATATCCTTCCACGTATCTTCAACTTTCGTAACTTTGCTAACTCTCTTTTATAACTTCTCTCGAATTCAATCTCATTCTTCGACTAATCGAGCCACTTCATCAATTTTCTCATATGTTTTTTACACCTTTTTTTTTATCACAACAACCCTCCTCTAAGCTCATTCATCTCTGGAAATATTCGCTCAAATACCCCCCATACTTCAAGAACTTTCATAATCTAACCCATGAACCTTTACATGAATCACTCACCCCTCATTCGCAGGGTTTTATGCTACCATTTCAACTAGAACATGTAACATCCCCTCTTTCGCTAGAAGAATTTTAATCCAAAGGGGGATTTCTCGCAACAATATTACTTGGGATCCTTCTTTGAATACAAATTCTTCTTTTGAAAATTTTTGGTGGTTCTCTGCGGCAAATTCAATAATATATCCCTCCAAGGTGGTCTACATTCAGAAATCCACAACCCTAGATATGATCTAGATGGCGAAGAGATTCTAAAAACTCAACAATCAAATTATAGCTCCTCTTGACTTGATATTTATATTCCAATGCTTCTTGTAACTAGTGTAACCATTGAAACCATTTATATCCAGAATACCTCATACTGTTCACTCGTACGTTTTGAATAAAGACATCTCTCTTCACAACCCTCAAGTTTTTTTGTCGTAACTAAGATTCTTGTTATATAAAATCGTCACACCTTCTTTTCCACCAATTCTCAATATCAGACTTAAATATGTGATATGGCATCATCTAAAAAATCACTTTAAAGACAAGTCCCAACAACAGACTCATTTTTTGGCGCAATATTGGAGACTAGGGTTCTCGAAGGTTACCAACAAAGGTACTGATGTAATCTAGCAGTGATGACATATTCAACCTTCCGTAAGGGAATGAGGTCTCACCCAAAGCACAATCGAGACTTGTGTGTGGTGAAATGAGTCAGTGATGATACATCTTCATGTCTAACACAACACCATGTAGATCCATAATTGAACATAGAAGAATTATATCACCAAGAGTCTAAAACAACGTAAACATTAGATCAACTATATTTTAAAGTGTAAAGATAAGTCCATACATCGAAGACATTTGTGAATTAACAACCAAATACCAAATACAGGACAAAATGGATTGCACATCACATAAATTAGACAATCATACACATCATCACAAAATTTTCGAGTCCTTATAATCTGTCATACTAACAACATCACAAAATTGGTCATGCATGGATCATAACTCTCATAGAATCTCTTATACAACACATGATATTTTCCCAAATATTCATTATAGACTCCAAGGTTCTACGCAAAATTGAATGAAATTCCACTCCCTGTGTAACAACTATAGATACTTACTCAATAACAATGGGTGATCATAATAGATTAACCCTCGTAACCCATTTCCCATTACATAATTCCATGTTTATAGTTTTTTCCCTCGGGTGCTGCTTCGCTTCTTGATTCTTATATTATCTTTTCTTCGCTTCTTGATTCCGTTGTTGTATTTTCTTGATTATGATTTTGTTTTCTTTTCCCGCATTCTCCTTGCATGCACTCAAACCTTCTAGCTCTTTCCAATGCTCATCCATTTGGCACATGAATTGTTTTCATTGTTGGAATGCTTGTAGTTAGCTTTCTGCTCATCCTAGCTATTTTCCACCTCTTTTTATATTTCATTTCCTTGTTGCACTTTCCACAAAACTTTAGGCTTTCCCAAAATTAGGTTCTCTTCAAAAATGGAGGGTCCAACATTCTTGGAAGACATTGCAAAAACAACAATATTATCCATTGACCTAGGGTGCTTGCCTAAGATCCAAGCTTCATGCTATATAATATTATTTATAGGGAAGGGAAAACCTTACAAAATATCTAAAAATAATTGATCAAGCATTTTAAACATATGCATTTTATTTTTAAACATCACTAATCAAGCATTGTTAAGGATTAAACATGCACATTTTCTTAACCAATTGAACTCCATGTTGTAATATGACTTGATTAAAAACCAATTTAAAAATCTAAATAACCATGCAAATGTAACATATGTAGTACTAATAATGTCACGATGATAAGGATTTTATAAATGGTTGATAACAATGCATAATGGAAATAATATTCAGAGGGAAATCACATGGAAAGGATGTGAAACCATATATGTGACAACAATTGTGGTCTCAAATGAACAAAAAATGTAGTGTTGGTTTGTTAGGTTGGTGAATGTGGGGTTCTATTAGCACCTCCACCAAGGTTAAAGTCTCTTCAAAGACATGCTCATCCTTGTGTTTTATACAATACTTTCAAAGAGTGGGTTGGTCATGGTGCCAGGTTTTAGTGACACTAATTGAACAGATACCTCCTACTTGTATCCTCTTAACTAAAGGGTGAATTCCATAGTGTGGTGAGATGTTTCTACCCCTTTAATATGTCACATAGAATAGTGGTCATAATGTTAAACAAAAATGATACTTACACATGCATATCAAAACCAAAAAAGTTAACGACTCAAGGTTGGGACCAATGTTTAACATGCATATATGATTTGTGATGTTTGGGAATTCTATGAGAAGATGAGATTCTGAAGAGATGTATGACATTCAAAAACATAAATAAATTTCCACCGATACAATCACATGGAATCCATGTCACTATTTGGACATGTAACTTGAACCATCAAAGGTTCTATTGGCTAGGGAGACCAATCGATTAACACTTCAATTAGAACAATTTAGTTTCAAATTTTATGTATCAATTGGATTTCTATAGTTGAATGAATGATTTTGGCCTAAGAATTGTAGAAGTGTATGGAGAGTGTCATGCCCCCATTTTTGGATTCCCCTGTTTGACAATGGAAATGATTTTTGTGTCTTGTCAATGAAGAAAAAGGAATTCAAAAGGGGTTAGTTAATGTCACTTAGTTAGGATATGTTATGTATTTAAAGTGACATTAGTTGCTTATCTATTATTAAAAGTGAATTATAATTCTAAAGTGAAAGAAAAAGGGGGATAAGGGTCATATTTGATTTAGTCAAAAAGGGGATAAGGGTTACAATTTATTTGGTCAAAAAAGGGAAAGTTCTATAAGAGGGGTAGAGCCTCACTTTGGAATGAATGATTTGATATCTCACTTGGAAGTGCTCTTGGTGCCATTGTTTCATTACATTTTGACAAAACCCTTTCATTATTGGTTTATTTTCGATGGTGCAATATCCACCCTAGCTATACAAGAGGGAAATCCACCCATGATTTCCATTGGAGCCTAGATAAGAGGGGAATCTATCCAGGATTTCCATTTGATATTCTATTTTGGGGTTTGTATTTCAGTAGGAGGAATATTGACTTGCAAAGGAGATTGGCGGAATCTTACGGAGGAGGTCGTACTCTTATTTCGTGGGTGCTCAGAGGATTTTGGGAAATTGTATCGAGAGTCTTCCCTGGAGTTTAAGCATAGGGTGTCCTGTGAGGCCCCCACTGGTTGTTCAGTCTCATCCAGTGAGGCCCTCTATGATCTGAAGTTGCAGGTTTTATCGGGTACGAGCAACCATATTTTTGCAGTAGGCATTATTGGAGTGGCTCGTCATCGTCTTCAACATAGGTTTACAGGGTTATTGCATCATTCTGGGAGGAGGATTGGAGATTTGGAGTTATCCTTCTATAGATTGGATAATCCATCTAATAGGAGGGATCAGGGCACTACACCAGGTTTTGGTTTTCATTTTACTATTTTTTGATTTGTCACAACTGCTACAACAACCCTAGACATTGTATTGTGTCATCAAGATTACATTATTAATAAAGTGACATATGATCTCTTCTAATTTTTTGTGTATGCCACATGTTTTTAAAAATGCATATCTATGGGTTATGTGTACTATGTTTGTATAAATTCCTCGATCAGTTTAATAACATATAAAGAGTAAACTAGAACTATATTTGACAAGCAAATCTAGCTTATTCCCTCTAGGAACATTACAAAGAGAGTGAATGTATGTGTAATGTACATATGGAGGATAATAAAAGCTACTTAGGAAGGCACCTAAGGTGAATAATTTATGTAATGTGGCCATAACTCATGGACTAAGGCCCACTTGGTAGTTGGTGGATGATAAATAGATTCACTAGGTAGTTAAGTGAAATGTATATGATAATGAAGGGTAGTTGACCTAGACCCGTAGGAATACTCGTTAGAAAGTATAAATACACATGATTATCATTGTATTGAGATAGATTAGAGGTTAATTAATGTATTGTAGCAAGCATGGCTTATGGAATGATTCCTTTCATAAGGAGTATTTGATGGTGTTAACCTACCTTAAGTGTTCTCTCTATATTCTTGTGTTCTCTATGGTGTGAATGCATTTTGGTATTCTAAATTTGAGGGTTTATCTTTTATCTTTTACTTATCAAGGTTTAGTACAAGTGATATCATAGCTCTTTCTTGGGAAAGAACTTGGAAGATTTTTCTTTTCTTTTTGTATAATTTTCAAGGAGAAAAATAGGATAATGACATTCATATCCACTGTTGAAGATTTCTATACAAAATCTGAACAAACTAGATGTATATTTAAGTTCCTCTTGAAAAATAACCAATTTAAAAAAAAAATAGTCCAAATCAGAGTCCAAGGTGTGAATTTATCACCGATTTAAATTAGTTATTTTAGGGTTTTTTGGTGCATTCACGAGTATTGCAGAGCATATATATTTTGACAGGGTGCTCAAATTTCCACCAAATCAATTCCAATAGATGTAAAGTGTCCATGGAATTTCATAATTGTGGTCATAATAGAGATTCTAGTCAGTCCATTGGATGTAGCTTGGGTGGTTGGGAGTAATGATTGTTAACCTCCACACCCATGTTCAATTCCTTGTAAGTGACATGTTGTGCCCTTAAATGGGTCTATAATATGCTCTTGTTGTTGATCCCCCAATATTCTGAAAATGCTCGACCACCCCATGCTCGTTTTCATATTTTGGGGAGTGATGGGTGTTCTATATGCACTAAATCCCTCAATTAAATTGTCAACCCAAGGTAAGTAAACTTAGAGTTGTAGCACTATATGTGCCAAGGAAGAAAAGCTAGAGGAAGTATAATCTAACTAAGGAGATAATCTATCTAAGGGATAATCTACTTAAGAAAAGATTATCAATGAGCAAACCCTATCAAGGAACTTAAACTATTTACCCTAAACAACTTTTAAACAATGTATCGATGGATTGTTCCTAAAGAAGAAAATGAAAATCCTACTTTGAACAAGTTAACCTAATTAATCTAATGAGAAAAATCAAGTCATCTATTTAATCTATTCAACTTAAATAGAAATAAAAAATTAATCTAATCAATCTATTCAAATCAATGAGAAGCAACAAGTAAGCAAGTAAACAATCAAACAACTAACCTATTAAAACTTGTTCAACAAGTAAAATAATCAAAACTACTCAACAGGTAACTAATCAAAACTATTCAACAAGTGAACTCTACTCTTAAGATAAAACTCATAATTACTTCTAATCTGCAAAGGGAAATCTTAACCTATTTAATTAAAAACATCATGACAATATTCAAAGATTAATCAACAACTAGTCTTAATCTACAATAACAAGAAACTTCAAATATGATGATTATGTCTTCGGTGTCTTATGACATCACGATGGCATCTAACAATTAGTGATAAATCGAGAGGAATAAATTCAATATTAACTTCTATGGAGAAATGAAAAGTATGAATCGAGCAATCTAACGAGAGCTTAACCATCATAGAAGAAATATCAACTATCCTAAAAATCCATGTGATCTCTCAATTTATGCATTAATCATCAATAATAATAATAAAACTATTATACTTAATTCAAATGCACTCTTATGCTAATGTAAGCAAATTCACACAATTATAAACTTATAACTAAAAGATTAACTCAAACTCAAACTTCTAATTAAAATTGCAATTTAAATCTAGAATGGAAATTTCATAAAATAAACAAAGCTAATCCTATTATTAACAATTCAAATTGCGAGTTAAAATGCTTATAAAAACATAATTTAAATTCTACTTCTACCTCAACATGCTACAACAAAATTGATAAGAAAACTAGATAAGCAAACTGAGAATTAAATGAACAAAACTCACAACTATTAATCCATCGAAACTTTGCCAAGAAACTCTGTACTCTGTGTTAAATTAATACTATGTTCTAGCTATTCTATTTTAACCTGCAGAAATTCAATTTAGCATTTAACACACAACAAGGTTAGAAGCTTGCAAACTATTTACTAATTATTAAAAGACACAACATATTAACAATTATCTCCTACATGCAACCTACAAAAAGGAAATTCAACAATTAAATGATGAACAACAAACACACTGCATATAAAATCATAAAAACACATATAACAAAAAATGAAGGAAACGATAATTGAACAACTAAAATATACAAGCTATATATCTATGTATTCACCCAGACCACTGGTGGACCCCCTAGCAGGTTGTGGCTACTCCTTAACAACAAATCATGAGCTAAATCAACATGGTTCTGGCATTAAATTAAAAAACGTAGTCTAGCACAAGTTTGTGGAAATGTCTGAGTTTACACAACAAAACGATTCTAAAAATTCTTGGAACTTTGTCTGACCACTACTGTGGTATTTATAATAATTAAAATGCGAGAGGTCGAACACTGG
This sequence comes from Picea sitchensis, assembly GCA_010110895.2. Lineage (NCBI taxonomy): Eukaryota > Viridiplantae > Streptophyta > Pinopsida > Pinales > Pinaceae > Picea > Picea sitchensis. The sequence goes on along the minus strand of SNQJ01S0047175.1, from coordinate 46,269 downwards.
AAGGGTCAACCTCCTCTAAAAATGGTGAATTCCATTAAATACGCTATAACTGCCTTTGGGTTTTGGAAACTGAATAAGCCACTCAACGATCAACATAATTTCTTGATCCGAGATGTCAAGAGCTCAGTAGTTGGAGGTCATGAGGATGAAAAAAACCCATGTCACCGATTAGCCCAGCACAGGCCGCCAATATAACAATCGCCAACTTGCCCACACTCCTAGTGTTGGATGAAGTGTCGGACGTAGTGCTGGATGAAGTACCGAACGCAGTGTCATATGGAGTATTGGACGAGCTACTCGATGGAAAAATGCATTGTGAATTTGACCTGTGACACAAAGATCGTGCATTAGCTTCTCATAATCATTAAATCGAACTGAATTAAACTTAAAACCATCACAAAACATCAATTTCACATACCTGGTATAAAACTATGACGAATTGATATCAAATCCTTCAAAACTTATTAAAAATAGTTAAATACACATATAATACCAGTACAAAAAGGATTCAATCATCATCATAAAACAACCAAATCACGAGCCCAACAGGGAGGTTATCCGTGGATGTAGCGTGCACCAAAATTTGGTGTCATGAACCACATGAAAAAAAATAGAGATTCTAGTCAATATTGAGGGATTTATGGTTATCTCAAATTTATCACCTCAAAACCCTAGTAGCACAAAGGATTTCCATTGAAAATCAAGTTATCTATTCAAAACCCTAGTTTCAGTTGTGAGTTTTCTTCCAAGCAAAATGAAAACTGCATCTATTCCATACACTATCTGAAAAGGTGATGTAGCAATAGACCTCTTAGTAGTAATCATATCATCCCACAATGCATATATGAGTTTCTTGTGCCAGGCCTTCTTGTTTTCTTGTAACAAATTTTTGATAATTCTGTCAGACTCTTGTTAGATGACTCAACTAATCCATTACCCTGTGGGTAATAGGTTGTGGAACGACCAAGGGTTATGTTGTAGTCATTGGAAAACTTTTCCATCCTCTTAGACTTGAATGTTGTTGCATTATCAATTATTATTTTCATTGGGCAGCCAAACCTAGACAGAATGTTACTTTCGAGAAATTGGATAATGAGAACATCAATAGCTTGGATAATTAGTACTGCTTCAATCCATTTAGTGAAATAGTTTGTAGCTTTCAATATCCATTTATGTTGAGCTCAAGATGATGGATGAATCTGTCCTATAAAATCAAGGCACCACTTCCTAAAAGGTGCTTCGACAGAAATTGGTTTTAAAGGAAAGGGCAACAATTTCCTTTTCCCGTCAAAAATATGACATTCATGATAGATTGAAACCTCCTTGTATACATCAAATAAAATGTTGGGCCAATAAAACCATGATCTTAGTATCTTATGCACTCTAGTTTTCCAATAATGGTGCCCTCCATAGTCACCCTTATGGAATTCTTTGATAGCTTATTTTACCTCATCTTTCAATAAGCAACATAGAAAAATTTCCCCTGGATCCTTCCAATACATAGAACCATCAAGAATACAAAATTTGGTTGCTTTTAATTTCAGAAACCTAGTTTTTGTTTTGCTTGGTTTAGGAGGAGCTTGTAAACTTATCAACACATATATAATTTCAACATACCATGGAGATTCAAGGAACTTCTAGAATACCTATGTTATTGTTTCTTCTTTTGAATTTTCTAACAAATCTGCGATAAAATTTGTCCCCAAAACATCATAATTTGACTATGTCATTAGTTTGGAAAGCCCTTGGCCTTTGATCAACTTTGTAGGCTTTATCTCCATATCATAATCTAACAAAATTTCTATTTGATTGCCTCTTCCTCCTTCAAGATCAGACTGGGTCAAGATATCTTTCACGGCATTACTGGGCACATAAGCAACAACATGAGAATGCATAATGTAAATTCTAAATTTTTTTAGATCTTTTACCAGTGCATATGCTTGATTCTCCATGATGTCATACTTCAATGGGGAATCTCTTAAAGTTTTGTTGTAATAGACTATGGGCCTTTCAAAATTCTGTTCATTCTTCTGCAACAAAACCCCAACAATAGTGTGTTTTGATGCAAAAGAGAATAATATGAAATCCTTTGCATAATTTGGACTGGCTAATATTGGTGCTTTGGTCAATGATACCTTTATATCCTCAAAGGATTTCCTCGCTTCTGGAGTCCACTTTATATCACTTCCTTTCCTGAGCATCCTGGTAATGAACTTTATGATTTATGCTAGATTAGGGATAAACCTCCTCATAAAGTTTACCCTTCCAAGAAACGACTATACCTTTTTTTTTCTCCTGGGAGTATCAATTTTCAGAATTGCAGCTACCCTGTTGGGATCTATCTTTATTCCTTCCTTTGAGATGATATGACCAACTAGTTTACCCTCTTGCATTCCAAAGTTGGATTTTTTAGGATTTAATGAAATTCCAAACCTTCTACATTTATGAAAAACCCTTCTCAAATGTTTTAAATGCTCATCATCAAAATTTGAAAAAATAGTAATATCATCTAAATAAATGACAATGAACTTATCTTTTTATCAGCAAGAGTTATATCCATAGCTCTTTGGAATGTTTCCCCTGCATTCATAATCCCAAAAGGCATTTTTTCATACATGAATGTACCCCAGGGTGTTGTGAAGGTTGTCTTCTCTTGATCATCAGGATGCACCATGATTTGGTTGTATCCAGAAAATCCATCAAGCATTGACATTTTCTATGACCCAACCACTTTCTGCAAAATATAGTCCATATTGGGAAGAGGATAGTTATCTTTTAGGGAAACCCTATTCATATTTCAAAAATCTACACACAACATTATTTCACCACTTTTATTTCTGGCAGGAACTAAGTTAGCCAACCATTTTGAGAATCTCAAAGATACTATAATCTTAGCATCAAACAATTTTCTTACCTCTTTCTCAATTAATGGCAGCAGTAAAGGATTAATCCTTCTCAATTTCTGTTTAAATAGTTTTTTATCATCTTTTATTGGAATAACATGCTGAATAATGTTTTTGTCATAAACCTTCAAGTCTTTATAGCTCCAAGAAAAAACATCTGGAAAATCCTTCATTAATATGATATATCTCTCCTTGATTTATAGACTGAGAGTCTTGGATAGTTTGATGATTTTTGGACTTTCCTGAGTCCCAATGTTACAATCCTCTATTTCTTCATCATTTACAGTGACTTTGGGGTTCCTTGTCACACCATTATTGTCAAAGAGATTTTCCAATGGAACCAATCCCTTAGGGATGACATTATTTTTGAGTTGAACAATGTCTCTACCAACAATTTGATTTTGGAAACAATCTTCATTTAAAAACTTGTCTGCATCTTCTTCCTAATCAAAATAATTTTCCTCATCAATATTTGTGTTGCCAAACTCATCAGTCATTTGGAGAAATCTTACCACCTATTTTTCATCCTCAAAAATATGCCAATACTTGATATTGTCAGATAATGTTGGTCTATGCTCAACTTCAATCTCATACTTTCTATTAGGAAATACAGGGATCTTGAAAACAGAATCTGAAGTGTCTAATACATCAACAATCAAATTTTGTCCTCTTGGATTCATTGAGAGGTTATATTCTATAAATATTTCAAGTATATAAAGAAATATATTTCTATATGCCCTCATCCTAGGAAGTTTAGATTGATATATTCCCTTAACCTGATTTATGACAATCTGATCATCTCCATGTACAACTATTATTTTTGTTCCCGAATCTTTCAATGTGTTAAAACCCAAAATCAATGCTTCATACTTAGCCATATTATTTGTACAATCAAAAACAAATTTGTAAGATAAAATCTTTGAACCTGATTTAGGAGGAATAATCCACACACCTACTCTAGCTCCCTCCTTACTAGCAGCTCCATCAAAATTCATATTCCACATTTATTCATCCTCATTGTTTTGTTGATCTGAAATTTTCTCTTCTTGATGATCTACCTTATATTTCACAGGGAGTTCAAGATTCTTTTGATCTTCTTCTTCAAAGCACATGTCATTATAAAAGATTGAAGAACCAACTTCAATGTCCCTAATAAATAGGATGATTATTTGGTTTTCTCTTTCTACTACCATGTACTTCAGCAATACTTCCCTGTATAGTCTCCTTTCTTGACCAAAAACTGGTATAGTTACATAGGACATATCCATCTGTAGAGTACCCTTAAATTTTGCAACCCATGACCTTGACAACAACATTCCAAACTTTGGAGGGATGTCAGCAACAACTACATCCATGACCAAATTATTTGATGGGATTTGATATATATATACACAACTAAATCTTTGATTAATCCTAAACACTTTACCCTCCTTGAATCAAAAGAGAACACATATTTGTAAGGGCTAGTGATGTCCAAACCTAGTTCATCCATGATTACTTTTGGCATCAAATTATGAGATGCTCCTGAATCTAGCATTGCATTGTGTAAGGTCATATCATGAACTTTAAGGTTGACATAGAATGGAGGCACATCACCATCATAACCACATTCTTCCACCCGAGGACCAAATAAGATTGCAGGGTGATCATATTGCACATTAAGAGTATTAGATGCTTCTTCCATTTTCAACATTTTGATGATTTGGATTCTATATTCAACATTCCTTATTAACTCATTGAAAGGTGCATGAAATTTTATTTTTTCCATCTCACTTTCAAAATTAAAAGAAGACTGAGTTTTCTCTACCTTTCTGATGACTGCATCCATTTTTATCTCTAGGACCTTCTTTGGGGGCTCCTCTTTCAGTTTTCCTTTCTCTAGTGCATCCTTTGCAGAACTGTCTTTCTTAGGCTGACTTGAAGAAGGTAAATTAGCTTGAGGCTCCCTTGTAGGATTCCCCTTCTGAGGAATTACAGGCACCTTTTTATTTTTGAGATTATATTGCTTCTAAAACTGCATGATGGCATTTTGGTACCCCTTCTTATACTCTTTTTTTTCCATTGATAACATATCATCATTTTCCTACATAAAATTATCATTTTCATCCATAAATTTATCATGTTCTTCCTTAGTTAGGAATACATATGTTTCAGCATCATCACGACAATGTGTGTTATCTTCAAGAGATTCTTCAAAATTTTCATCAACATAGTTATTTTGGAAGGGGGGTTTTAATTGTTGATCACCTTGATTCCTTTGATCTCTCTGTTTGATCTATGTAACTGGTAACCTTATGAAATTTGGATTTCTGTGTTGAATTTCAGCTTGATCTTTGATGGAAAGCTTGTTATCCAAGGACAACTTTTCCACCAAACTTTCCATAGTTTTTACCATTAGATCAAATTTTGCATCTGATGACTGGGAAGTTGAGGGTTGAGCTTCTCCTTGAACCTTTTTCATGTCAGTTTCAGGATTATATTTAATCTTTCCTGATTCCATCAGATTTACTTCCACTTGAATTGCATCATTCATCATGTCATCTAGTGTAGTATATGTTAAGCCCTAATATTGGCTCATTACCCCTTAATTGGGGAATATTATATCAGTAATGTTATTTTATTTATGTCGGCTTTAGGCCATTAGTTGTAATTATACCTCCTAGTCTCCTATATATACCAAGGAGACATTTTCATTTTGAATCATCTTGTACTTGAACATTTAAGTGGGGTAACAAGAGGTTGCCCACTCGAAGAGGCTTATTATCTGAAATTATATCTTTTTCAAGGCGTTGAGTACTTTTTCTGAGGTTTTTCTATGCTATATTGATATTTGGTTCTTAACATATGGTATCAGAGCTCAAGGTCTTGGGGTTTCGCTGCTACATCTGAGACACCTTGGCATTTTTGCTATAACTATTTTTATACAATGTTTCAGAAGGAACGGCTTGGAGGATATTTAGTAGATTGATCAAGGTACGCTTGGTTGAAAATTAAGCTCCTGAGGGCTTATAATTTCGGAGATATAGCTTGTACAAGATAGGGTTCTGGAATCATCCTGAATTGAGCCATTGTGGAATTTTTGCTATAAAAACTTTTCTGTAACGTTTCAAACCTTGAAATATGGAGGCTATTTACAGAAATTAGTAAGGTATCTGTGGTAAAAATTTCAGCTTCTGGGTCATCTTAAATTTGTAGATACACCCTGTGTAAGATAGGGTATTTGACTAGTCCTATTGACTAGTCTCAAGAAGGTGTTCCAAGTAAAACAATCATAACTTCTTCCTAGAGTATCCAAATTGAGTGGGACTAGTTTCATTGGATCGTGGATAGTCTGTAGTATTTATAATACAAGTTTCAGAATTTTATATCAATTATTTTGTGCGGGCTACGCTATACAAGTGAGATCTCCTGGAAAGGCCAAAAATCAGCAAGTTGTGGGGAAGTTATCATAAATTCTACTTGGCACATCCAATTTTGATCATACCTGTGGCATTGCAGAGAAGAAATATCAAATAACTACATAAAAGAAAGTTTCATACCCAGAAGGGCCAAAACTTGGGAGATACAATAGAAGAAATATTATCTAGCAGAACCACCTCAAAATCAAGGTTCAAAAGTGATACTTGGCCAACATGCCACCAAAAAAGGGAACTTCTACAACAAATAAGCCTCCAGAAAATCCTACTTGGACTCTTGATGAAGGTGAAGAAATGTGTAGGGACATAAATGAACTACAAAATAAGATGGATTCAATGGAAGCTAAGTTGGATACTAAGATGGATTCAATGGAAGCCAAGATGGATACTAAGATGGATGGTTTAAAAGGGGAGATCATGGAATTATTGAAAAATTTCGTAACAAAGAAGACACCTGAAAGTGAAAATGCATCCCATGAAATTCATGATGAGGAAACAAGGAAGGTGAATCAAGAATGGAGAAACTCCAACTTTGGTTTGAAGACCAACCACGTTCCTAAGATTGATATGAG
>SNQJ01S0047175.1:8796-38041 GCA_010110895.2 Picea sitchensis | reverse complement strand
AGAGGCTGGCATTATTAGACCTAGCCAAAGTTCTTACTCTACACCAGTGGTAATGGTATTCAAGAAAGATAGCTCATGGCGTATGTGTCCAGATTATAGAGAGCTCAACAAGATCACTATTAAAGATAAGTTTCCCATTCCCGACATTGATGAATTATTAGATGAACTACATGGAGAAATATATTTCACAAANCCACACATGGAGAAATATATTTCACAAAATTGGATCTTCGTTCAGGGTATCATCAGATCAAAATGAAGGAAGAAGATATCCCAAAAACAACATTCCGAACTCATGAAGGCCATTATGAATTATTTGGTTCTTAACAGTATATCTTCTTTCCCTCAGCAACAAGGCAAAATCACTATCAAAGGAATCAACATAACAAAGTTGAGTAGCTCAAGGAGGGGGTTTTGATTGAGCAGGAATTGCATTATAAACCCTCATGAATCTGGTTGAAAAATCCTGAACTGTCTCATTGGGTGTTCTTTTTAAGTTTTTATACTAATTCAGCAGTTGAAGAGGATTCTTCTTGTCTCCCCATCTTGCAAGAAAGGTTGTCTCAAAATCTGCAAAATTAGGGATACTTGTTGTTGGAAGAGCCTTAAATCATTTCATGACCTCACCTGAGAGACTTTGTGCAAACAATCTCACTTTAACATCTTCGTCATCTACCTCCTCAAGGTCAACAAAATCATTAAACCAATCTAAATGTCTCTGAGATGAAATGTTCTCTTCTACATCATATGATTTAATTCTCTGATTATAATTTTGAGGTAGATCATGCAATTGAGCAAGTAAGACAAGAGGGTAAAGCCCTGTTGCCATGGTCTTAGGAGGACTTTGGACTGGTTGAACAATTTGACTGGGAATCACAACGGTTTGAATGGGAACAACAAAAATAAAAGATTGAAATTTCTTCTCATCAAACATAATTTCAGTCAAGTTAGACTATGATCTAGATCTAAACAAACTCTGCTCAAATTTTATATCAAATTAAAAATATTCAATGCTCTTCTCTCCATCCTTAGGAAATGATAAATTTCTATGTAAGAGCTTCTCAGGATCAGCCACATATGCTATATGTTCTAGATCTGGGTTTCTCCTAGTGTAAATCTTCTTTGGAGCCAAGATTTCTCAATAAAATTACTTTTTTTCTACTGATCTTAAAACATGAAGTCTCCAAAGTAAAACAAAATTCAGACAATGTTATGTTTGATTCTTTGTTACCCTCAAGAATCTATTCTGAATCTTCAGTCATTCTTTCCCAGGGAAAATTTCACTTTTGTTCCCCGACAACGATGCCAAAATGTTAGCACTATGTAAATTTCTTGGATGAAGAAGCAAATCACAAAGGTAACCACAAAACCACTTTAGAACTAAAACTAGCCCTTTCATTTCAGAGAGGGATCTCTCTTGTCACTTTGTCTCTGAAAGATAGGTTTTCTTTGAGGATCAATGGCTAGGTTTTGATGAGGTGAAGAGATTTTATAAAGTTTGTTGGCAATAAGGAAAGGAATTTGTTTTAAAATTGAGTTAATCTTTGAAGCAAATGGAATCAATGGCTAGTAGGTAGAACTCTCCAAGAAGCAAAGGCTATGTCGATGATAACCTTTCATTTTAAAAATTTGTTGTTATAGGATGGAATAAAGAGAAAAACACATAACAACATTCATAGCAACAATAAAGATGAATTTGAATGAGTTAAGAAGAAATGAAAGTGTTCAAATTGCTTGAATATAAAGCATCATTTTCAGATGAATTTCAGACCATTTGATTTCCAATTTAATCATATAGGAATATGTAGATGAAAGATAAAGAAAACAAGAAGTACATACATGAAAGAGAACACAGACTTCAGGTCATCACCACTAGAATATTTGGTATGAAAAGTTCTATACTTTTGCACTTGTATTAATTTAACTTCAGAAAATTTACATTGTTCAAGACAAATTGTCCTTTGTGCTTTTGCCAACCCTTTGTACATACAAAATGCCTATATATATAAGAAAACTACCTCCCTAGGCTAGAGAAGTCAAATTTCACTACTATCCTATAATTCTGGATCTGATTACATCAAATAAAGAACAACTTCTAAACTACTTTCTAAAAATAGCAAATTCTCCTTAACCATTAATGCATAACAAAATTATTTGACAAAAGAGATTCTCTGGTATATTTTTGATCTTGAAGTTGATGTGATTCATCTTGGAAATCTAGAGACAAAACTTGGACTGATATGATCTCTAACAAGGCTCCTTATCACCTTTGCATAGCGAACTATTGTAATTCATTGTGTAACTGCAACCTACAGCAGTTGCGAAGTGAGTTTACGTACTTGATTTCTTTAGTAAACTTCATTTAGGAGGTGGTTGCAACACTGCTAGAGGCTGAAAATCATTGTTGTTTCATTTACCAATCATTACCCAATGTCCTTTAACCTTCTATGTACTTACAACACTTGTGTAGCGTGAGATATCTATGCAAGTTCTGTACAATGTTGTTTTTCTAGTTAAAAACTAAAAATAGATTATAGTGGTTCACCAAAAAGAAAAATTGTGAAAATATGAAACCTATATCTCAGCCATCTCTGCAAGTAGGTCCAACTCCCCCCTAGCTTCATCATCAACCTTCATCCTTATCTTGAGAGACCTATTTTCCTTTCTCAATGATAAATTCTATCTTTTCAAGTTTCCCACTTTCCTAAACAGAAGTGCATTTCTTCTCATATTTGACTGGGAATTTGTGAGGGTTGAACAAGCATTGTTGATGGCTGGTCCACATTCCTTAAATTATCTCTCAAACTTTAGTTATGATACTCTTTTATATTCCCTGAGATGAATAATTAGGTCTTGAGCCTCCCTTAGTTTCTTATTTAGCCACTTGATAGTTTTCTCACCCTCTCTAGGTGAAGTGTGAATATTTTCAACTGATACAGGTTGTCCATGTGCTTTTGTTTCCTCTGCAAACTTTCATTATGAACTTATCCTCCTGGCCGAGGATCTTGTTAAAGGGAATGTGGGTTTAGTCAAATCAACTATTTTAGGACTTTTCCTACTTTCCTTCTCTTTAGAACCCCCTGGAACCTTTGAGAATGATTCCTTCTTTAGACCTATTGCATCTTGTGGAGTTTGAATATCAAACACCCTCTCAATCAATTTCTTGTTCATCTCCCTGTTATCTTGAAAGGACTGAGCTATGACATGTTTAGCTTCTTTAAGATGATCTTGTAGCTCTCTTATTACTTGGTCTTTTTCTCTGGTTTGCATTTGATCTTCATCCATTTCTTGAGCTGATTTTTCAAGAGACTATGTATGTAGGGAAAGTACATGTAGTCTTTTAGTAGTTGACCTTGTGATTGGGCTAATCACTTTTCACGTTTCCTCCACCTCATCAGCAAAGTTTATCCTTCTACCCTTTTTCTTAGCTGCATGGATTGGTGAAGAATTCTCAATTTCCTTTCCTTTCCCTCTTCCATGTTCTGCATATACTTTCTCTTTTCCACTTGAATCTTTACAAGACACTTTCTCAACAGATGAGGGGGTGTCTCCTTTGGGGTATAAAGGAATATTAGTTGAAGGTAAGAAAGAGTCCCAGTCTCTGTTTGATTTCTTGAGTTCTTCCACCACTATAAAATTTACCAAGGATAAATGAAACAAACTAGTCTTAAGCTGATCAACCCTAGCCTGTACTTTGTTTTCCATTTTACCTAAGCTTTTGTATAGGTAAAAGGGTAAATTTAAAAGGTTATTTCCTGTGAAATGCATTAGAAGCCTTATATGATATTGGTATACTCTGTCAAATCTTCCCTCACAAGTGAAATATTGTTGAACCACTCCTAACAACTTCTCATAATGCTCCAATATGCATTCTCTTGGAATGGTAGCACCAAACTTTTACTTTTTATACTTGGGTTTAAGGAAATCAGTGTATAAAATTGGATCAAGAGGCATAACTTTAAACCACTTCTCCCACTGGATTGGAATATTAGTTGCAGCATCTATTGTCTCCTCTGAAACTTGGAAGGTGATATCAACAATCCTCATCTAGACATCGTTAAAATTGAGGGAAAATTCCTTCGTTACCTATGAATTGTATCCTTGAATATTCTCGCAAAACCTCATGTAGCCAGCTTGCTCAAATGAAACCCTAAATGCAGGATCAGAATTTACCAATTTCAAGCTCTGTGGCTCACATATCAATACACTGCCTTCTTTGTTATTTTTCTTTTTCCCTTGAGTTTCCATGCTGTGTATGTAAGATAAAACTGAGACCGGTAAAGATAGAGAGGCTCAAGGCTAAAAACTCTAATAGGGTACTTTACACAGTGGAAAGAAAGAGTAGGGTTTACTCAACTGTTTCAAATAGACTGAACAATATGATAAAAAAGATTTAGATCATGGGTTTATAGGCGCAGGACACTTTCTATACAAAATCATAAGCCTTCAATATTTGCACAAATTGTTTTTGGAAAACAGAGGATGTGTAGCATGCACTTACTATGTAAAAATGCGTAGCGAGGATGCAGAGTTTGCATAGCGAGATGGATAGGGTTTTCATAGTGGGTGAGATATTTTTCATTTGTTGAAGAAAAGGGGCTTGATCGATGGCAGAGGGTCTTGTGCAATGAAAAATGAGAGGGGAGAGACATACATAAGCTAAGAAAATTTGATTTGAATGTGATTGTTCTGTTTAGGATGAAAAGACGTTTTGGGTAGCATCAAGCAACTTGCACAACATGTGTACTTTTTGCAAGTCAAGTAAAAAATATATTTTTAAAAGATAAGAAATATGACATTATGACCTTTGATGACCCTCTAACATTCATAATGTGTCATTATGTTCCATGACATCCCAAAAACCCATTCCACCTAGACTTTATGACTTGACTCTTTTTGACATGTAATTTCATGGTTTATAGAAACAATGACCCAAAGACCTTCAAACATCTCATGAGACAAAAATATTTGAAAACAAGCACACTCAATGACTCAATTAGGAATGCATTGTTCTTCCCAAGACCAAAGCATGACTTCACAAAATCTTGACAAACCTATAACCCTACCTTGAAAATAATGATACTAATCGTAGCTATTATCAGAAGTCTAAAGGAAGACAATGAGAGGCTCATGAGAGATCAGGATGAGTAGACTAAGTTGAATGCATTATTGTTGCATAGGTTATCAGAGATTCAGAAGCATATGCAACAAGGTCTGGCCATTAGTAATGCAAATTTGCATTAGTTATATAAATTGAAGACCTCTTCAGATGCTGAAAAGCATGGATTATCCCATAGTAATGTAGAAATAAGTTCTTATAAGAAAAGGCACTGAGATGCTAAGAAGGGAAGATCTAGTGGAAGTATTTCCACATAATGTTCTAGGGGGAAGGACACTACTGAGGAGTTGTGCATCAGTGAAATTGGATCAAGTGCTCCCAGGAAGATTAAAAAGAGACACTCACATAGTTCTTTTATAGATGAATTCAAGAAGGCTAAGCCGCATACCTTTGATGGAGAAATCAAGAAAGGAGAAGCAGTCAAGGCTTGGTTGTTGGGGCCAAGAAAGTATTTTTGGGTACACAATTACTCAGAAAATACAAAAGCAAAGATCACTATCTTCAATCTACATGGAGGAGCTTCCATATGGTGGGAGGAACTCAATGAGGTCAAGGGATTGAAGGAAAGAAAGCTGACTTGGAAGCAATTTGAGAAGTATTTCAATAAGGAATACTATCAAATAAATACTTTGATGGCAAGATTAAAGAATTCTATGAACAAAATTTGGGGAAACTTACCATGGATTCTTATGCCAAGAGATTCTTGGAACTATTGAGGTATGTTCCTTACCTCAAGGGTGATAAATCAAGGATACAACATTTTCTCAGTGGGTTTCCATAGTCCTATCAAGACATAATTGAATTTGATGAGAATAAGACCTTGGAGGCTACCATTAGGAAGGATAAGTGTTGTTATGACCAATCTAAGCATAGGAAAGAGCCTCTTAGGGATTGGAAGAGAAAGGATAAAATTGGATTCCAAAAGAAGGGATTTAAGTCATCCCCATACAAGAATCTGAATAAAGGTGCTCAGTTCGGTAAACTGAGCAGAAGTGTGCACCAATAGAACTTTCCATATCAAAGTGAAAATAGGCTAGCAGAGAAGGCGAGAGAAAGAATAGAGGAGCCAAAGAAAGGACCTCTACAGTGTTGGGATTGTGGAGAGGCACACATGTTGAGAGATTGTCCTCACAGGAAACATGACAACAAGAGAGTTTATCATGTTTAAGAGGCTACTACAATCAATTATGTGGCCAAGAATGTGTCGAGAATACATGCAATTGTTAAGAATCAACAGGCATACCACCAAGCCTCTATGGTGGAGTTGGAAGGTATAATTTCTAAGAAACCCATTTCTATTTTTATTGACCCTAGTTTTAATCTTAGTAATGTTTCACCTCAAGTTGTTGAAGCATGTTCCTTACAAAGAAAGAAACATGTAAAGGCATGGTTTTATCAGTTAGCCACAGGGACTAAATAAACATGGCAGAGGTAATCGAGGCTTTTCCATTTGAAATAAGTGGACTGCATACTCAAGAATCCTTGAATATCCTACCTCTAGGATCATATGATGTGATGTTAGGAATGGATTGGTTAACTATTCATAAGGAAAAATTGAATTGTTACGACAAAACCTTAGAATGTGAATATGCAGAAGGTAACACAAGGGTGTTGTAAGCCATTCAGAAGCAAGTTTCAATTAGGCAGGTATCAACACTACAACTTAAGTAATTAAGTAGAAAATGGTTTCCCTTGTATGCAATACAAGTGATAAACGCAACAGAAAGTAAGGAGTTGAAGGTTGAAGATCACCCAGTGTCGTGGGAGTTTAAATATGTGTTCCCATGGAGGTACCTGGACTCCCTCCTAAAAAATATCTTGATTTTTTGATAGATCTTGTGCTTGGAGCTATGCCAACATCAAAATTACCCTACAAAATCAGTATTCCAAAGATGGTGGAGCTAAAAGTGCATCTGAAAGAGATGATGTATAAAGGGTATGTTAGGTCGAGTGTATCCCTGTGGGGATCATCTATATTTTTTGTGAAGAAGAAAGATTGTACATTGCTATTTAGCATCGATTATCGATAGTTGAATAATATGACCATCAAGTGCAAGTATCCATTACCCAATATCAATGGTATTTTTTATCATCTCAGAGGAGCTACATTTTTCTCTAAGATTGACTTGAGATCTGGATATCACCAAGTCAGGATTAAGGATAAGACATCCACAAGAAAACTTTTATAATGATGTATGGACATTATGAGTTTGTGGTAGTGCCATTTGGGCTTACGAACACACCAACTACTTTCATGTATTTTATGAATAGTGTTCTCAACAAATATTTGGATAAGTTTGTTCTAGTGTTTGCTGATGATATTTTGGTGTATTCCAAGACTAAGGAAGAACATCTCATATTGGTGTTACATGTGCTAAGATATCACCATATGTATGCCAATTTTAACATGTGTGAATTTTTTCTGAAGGATATCCAGTATTTGGGCCACACAATCTCAATAGAGGGAGTCACACTAGATCCCAAGAAGATCAAGGAAATCATGGATTGTCCTACCCCTCGGAATGTAATTGAGGTAAGGTCATTTATAGGATTAGTTGGATAGGAGGTTCATTAATGGATTTTCAAATATCAATCATCCCATTAATTCATTGCATAGGAAAGGGAATAAATTTGTATGGTCAACAGAGTGTGAAGCAAACTTTCAATATCTAAAGATTCTTTTGACCAATGCCCCTGCTTTAAAGATTGTAGGCCTTGAAAAATATTTATTGGTTTGCATTAACTCTTGCAAGGAAGGGATTGATGGATTTATTATGCAATAACTTGGAAAGTGATATGTTATGAGTCACAAAATATAAATGAGCATGAGCAACGGTATGTCACCCATGACTTGGAGCTTGCAACAATTGTGCATGCACTGAAGATGTGGAGGCATTGCTTGCTTGGAAGAAGGTTTGTCTTGATGATAGACCATTGTGGTCTAAATTATTTATTTGATCAACCATGGTTGAACGATAGACATGCCATATGGATGGAACTGATTAGTGAGTTTTATTTTGAGATCAAACATATAAAAGGGAAAGAGAAATGAGTGGAAAATGCACTCAGCCGAAGCATTCAGATGATAGAATTAGAAGCAACAAGTGTAGATGATTTTGAAATCAAGAAGAGAATTAAAGTCCTCTTGCAAGAAGATAAGATTTTCAATTTAGTAAGAGAAGGTTTGCGACAAGAACCCAATGAAATAAAGTATGAGGTATATCATCTTGCGGCTGATGAATTATTATTGTATAACAACATGTTGTATGTGCCTGATTCAGTAGAGATGAAACATCTCATTATGGATGAATTTCATAGAAGAACTTATGTGGGTCATTCTGGTTATCAAAAGATGATAACAATAGTAATAAATTTGTATTATTGGTCAAGAATGAAGCAAGAAACTATTGAGTATATTGCCAAGTGTTTGGAGTGCTAGTAGGTCAAAGTCGAACAAAATCACCCTCCAGGCCTGTTACAACCATTGCAAATTTCAGAATGGAAATGGGAGACAATATCCATGAATTTTATTACTCAGTTTTCAAATACAGTTAGGCAACATGATGCAATCATGGTAGTGGTGGATAAGTTGAACAAGGAAACTCACTTTTTTCCCATTAAATCTAATTTTAAAGCTATAGATATTGCTGGCATATTTATGAAGGATATTTTTAGACTACATGGCCTACCAAAGACTATTATTTTAGACATAGATGCGAAGTTCACTTCAAATTTTTGGAAAGGATTGCTTGCAGGTTTGGGAATGTAACTAGCATTCAAAACAACCTACCATCCTCAAACAGATGGTCGGACCAAGAGAATGAACATAGTGATGGATGATATGTTGAGGTTGCATGTCATGCATCAACCCAAACAGATGGATGATATGTTGAGGTTGCATGTCATGCATCAACCCAAACGCTGAGAAGAATATTCCACCATGGTAGAGTTTTCCCACAACAATGGTTGGCTAGAATCATTGAAGATGGTCCATTTGAGGCTCTGTATGGGAAAAAGTGCAGAGTTCCATTCAGTTGGGATAGTCTAGTGCACAATATCACACTTGGACCATTATTTCTAAAGGAAATGGAGCACCTAAATGATTAGAATAATGCAGATTTGAAGGTAGCTCATGATAGGAAAAAGAGTTATGCATACAACAAGAGAACTCATAAAGATTTGGAAGGTGGGAGATCATGTATCTCAAGGTAAACCCCAAAAAAAGATTCCTAAATATGGGGACTTGTGCCAAGTTAGAACCCCACCACAGGATTGTTTGAAGTAATCGGAAAGAGGGACCAGCTACATATACTTTCCTTACCACCCACCTAGAGCTCACAATGTGCTCCATATATATTTATTAAACAAGTATATTCATGACTCTAATCATGTAATTGATTTGAATGTGATTCAGGTTGAACCATAAGGTGAGTTCCAAGAATAACCTTTATGTATTATGGACATGAAATAAATAGTTCTTTGGAATAGAGCCATCACCCAGGTTAAAGTGAAATGGAAGCACTTTGGAGCAAATAAGGCCACTTTGGGAACTGGAATATTCGATGAGAATGGCATACCCATTTTGTTTCCCAGAAATTGTGCATATATGGTGTTTTAACACCGAGGACAGTGTTTATTTAATGGGGAGGGGAATGTGACACCCTTTCCACCCCCATGATTGTAATTATGGTACTGTACGATTTCTATACATTTAGAAATTAAAAGGTTTCATTAATGAAACATCGATATTAAATTGGTGCTAAAGCCTGGTACCAGCTATATTATCAAAAAGAGTGGGACCACGAGGTGGAACCTGGTTTCAATGAAGAAAATAGGAAGATTTCTCAACAATGTAGCCTATATGTGCACAAATTGAATACACTACTTGCCCAATGTACATGGATTGCATGGAACCATGCTACGTACATGCTTTATGGTGACCAAGATTAAGTGGTTGAGAAGTTATAACTATTGATTTATTTGGAACTTGGAGGTGTGAAAGGTTGACTAAGACCTCATCCAGAAAGAAACATTGTGTTTGATTGATCATTTGATTATGACGATATCCGACTGAGAGGATACCAACATACGGCAGACGAAACGAAAGAAACGTTGTATGAGAAAGAGAACATATGGGAGAGACAAAATATCATTAGTTTGTTAAGTAGATAAGAACCAAAATGAAAATGCGAAAAGAATGGACTCACATAGAGACTTATTGCGAAGAAATTGAGATAGATAGAATTGATATATAATTTAGATAGAGGAAGAATGCGATATGATTTACCGCGAACGGAAGCGTAGTTTTTCGTCACAAAAATGAAGATAAAGATATAACCATCTTCTTTTGAATTTGTTCATGTTGGGCCGTTCATAATTCCTCTCATTCTTCATCATTTCATTTCACAGAGCAAACGCCAGGCGACATCGCCAGACGGTTCATTCACCCAACCATTTGACAAAGTCAATACTAGTTCTCTATAAATGCCTATTTATGTTTCGATTTTATGTTTCACGGACACAAAGATTATCATCGCTGTAAATGTTCAAACAATCACCAACCATTTGACAAAGTCACATTGACTTGGTCAACATTCATCAGAATGGACAAAATAAAATGATACAAACATTTAGCAAATTAGAGATGTTTCCAATTGCTAACATACCTGGTTCAAAAAATGTATTTTTGTGCGTAAGAATAATGGTGGAAAATATTAGAGGTGGGAAAAAAGTAAAGAGGGTGAAAAGGGTGATTTATAGATGTTACTCTCAGTGTAAAAAAACGTAGTTTTCACATCCCGGTGAAGAATTTTAATAGAAACAACCAAAAAAACATTGTAAGCAAATAAGCACACTTAATGGAAATCAAATGAATATCATCCGTAATTATCTGATATAGAGATGGTTGTTGTTGTTGGTTAGTTATACATATAGTTTGAATATTTGTTACACACCACCACCTTTGCATGATTTTTGTAATTATGTTAAATTTTCCCTAAATTCCATGCACGTTAAAAAATCAAGTAGTAGAAATGATGTTGTACTGCTGAGGAACATGAAGCAAATGATGATCTCATGGAAGAAGATGATAATAACCAAATTATCCAACATTTTCCTACCAGATGAGGATGGGACAATGATGGTATTTAAGGATGGACCCCATTAGAAATGAAAATAAACGACCTTATGAAGGTTCAAGAGAAAATATTCTCTTTGTTACATTGTTGTTGGTGAACTTGAAGGTTATGAATCATTTGTCAAACACTTCTATGACACGATCCTAAGGTATGTAATACATGTTTCATCTCACATACAATAACTGCTGGATTCCTTATATATTTTTTCTATTGTTACTCAATGTGTAAAATAAGAATGCAATATTTGACATTATTCTTTACATTAACTAGTAATTGTTTGTTATGTTGTAGATTTTTAAGTGAAATTTTGTTACCATCGTCAAATACTTTACCCTCACACATATCATTCGATGATTGTATTAATATGAAATACATTGAACAACAAACTATAGGATGCACAACCTATCGTCCTAGAGGAGGAGGATATGATAGATACATTGACATTCCATAATCTACGTTTGCAGCAATTTGTTCATGTGAAAGGCAAATTCTATGGTTACCATGCATGGAAATTAAAAAAGTGGGAGGATGGTGTCTTCAATTGCATGGTTATGCATTTAGGGAAATCAAGGAAAATGGGCGTATTTCAAAGATGAACCTCGTAAATTTAGGGATTCTCTCATCAAGTACCGACAATGTTAATCCATTTTGAGAGATTAGGTCTATTTACTCAAAGCAGTATCTATTTCTTTTGTTATCAAAAATAACATTCTCTCTTTTGATGTCAATAAAGAGGGAGCACATAATGTTGATAATGAATGTTCTAGATTTTTACTTACATTAATATTTTGAATGTAAAATTTTCATCTTGTTTCTTTGCATAATATCTTTGTTTTATTTTATTTCTCTACTCTATATACATACATATGGTAATAATTACATGTAATGTCAAAAAACCAGGTGTAAGTACCAAGCTAAATATATAAAACGTATTACATCGAAATTCCCCAGACGAAGCTACCAAAGCTAAGGGGCCAAAATCACTATGTATGACATCCCAGAAACCAATCGTGGAGAAGAAATTTCAATTCCATGGAATACCAGGCTGAAAATTCATGTCTCCTGACCTAATAATACATTTCTTTGTGGTATGTAGAATTTGCTTGCATTTTAATACCATATAATTTTTAAAAGATATCATGCATGTTTTAAAAACCTTACTCCGCATTACTGGACATTGAAACCAATGCATCGCAGTCTTCAAACAAAGGGTAAATTTGGTATGTTCTACTATCATCCTGCTATTTAGAAGCATTATCATTCAAAAAGTTTTAGGAAAAGGGTGGTGTTTGATGAGCAGGGCACCTCTAAGAACCATAGGTATAGTACTACCGAAAAACATCTTTTCAATGGGAAAGAAGAGACTTGATTAAAACCACAAAGAATGACACCACCGGTGGAGGTCGGAATACACAGGGAATCGCCGGGCTGGGTACGTGAAATTTCTTATGTATCGTAGATACGTAATGTTTTGAACTTTTTTTAATAATTATTGAATTTATTTTACCATTTGAATTTTGGTGATT
This sequence comes from Picea sitchensis, assembly GCA_010110895.2. Classification (NCBI taxonomy): domain Eukaryota; kingdom Viridiplantae; phylum Streptophyta; class Pinopsida; order Pinales; family Pinaceae; genus Picea; species Picea sitchensis. The sequence continues at coordinate 25,259 of SNQJ01S0047175.1, read as the reverse complement.
TATTTTATGCTCGCGTGATGAAGGCTGCCATCATGAAGGTGTTATTAATGGGATTCAAATATGGAATGAAATGTTATCCCACTCAATTCATGAGAGGTTTACCCAATATGATCTAGATAAAAAATAGTTCATTTGTTTGATACATGCATATTGGGAAGAATGTTATTGAAACGTTATGGTGAATCATAGTTGGTAGGAGGGATAAAGAAAAATTGTCAAAAATTGTACTCACATTATTCAGGAAGCCAATCATGCAAATGCAAAGTGGGATCCAATCAAATAGCGATGTAGAATGAAATAATTACCTTCCATGGTTATTAATAAAGCAACAAAACAATGATGTAAAAAAAGGTCATTCAAAGAATTAAATTCTCCCACATGTTTTTGTTTCAAACATAAATAATATCTTAACTAAGAAAGGTGAATTTGGTGGGCAAAAACACATGATTGGCATACCTCATTAAGGTAATAATTTTATACATATTTATATACGACCATATACATCTTTAAGATTGTTTTTTGTTCCTTTGGTCTAAACAAATAATTCATTCATTTTTTGATACACATTATGTTTTACCTTTATCTCTCCCAAATGTCTTTGACAACAACGCCAAACAAGTTATAGATGATCTTAGGCAAATACATGAGGTTAGTAGTTGTGATTTATATGCAAAATGTTCTTCAATTTGTTGTTGTACTTAATGACATGTTTTAATTTGTAATGTAATATATATTATGCTATAATGTTGAAACATGTTATTTTCTAGTGTCATGATCTCATGTAGATGGTTATCATTGAAATAAATCCATGAAGATGATATATAAAGTATTGGAAGAGAAAATTCACATACACGTGTGTAAAATGAAAATGTATATACCTCCAACATTTTTCAATGCAAAAAAATCTAATTCTCACCTCATACACCGTGTTGAGGAGATTGAAAAGTGTGGACCAGAAACACAAGGTCAATGTGATGGTGGAGAGGCACTTGAAATTCATTAGTTGATTTGGTAAGACAAAGATCATGTCCTATATTCTTATGGTGGAGGGATATATGGTATATCAATCCATGGTGTTGTTGGCAGGAACATGATCGTCAGTCAATCGAAGAAGAACGAACCGGGTCCTGGTTTGCCTAAATAACCCCTGAGCCATTTGCGTGTGACTCGCTTCGGACAGTTTAATGGCTTCGTTAGCCAATCTAAAAATCCTAAAAAGAACAAAAATAAAATAAATAAAATAACTAACTATTAACTAATCATCTATATATTTATATATATATATATATATATATGTTATATATATAGTAGCAGCAGTATATATATATATATATATATATATATATATAATGTAACTATTGTAGATATATTTAAACAACAGATTTACTTATCTTATTTATGTACATGATATACATGTTGCAAGTTTTAATCTAAACTCACAAAACTCAGTGTGAAATATGATTGCTTTGAAGAAGCAGATAGAGAAAGCACATAAAATATTTTTTCGTTTTTTCTTTATAAATCTAAACTAATAAGAACAAATCCTATGAAACAGAAACACGTCGATAGTCAAAACCCAAACCATATATTCGAGTTTCAATGATGAGTAAATGAAATAAAACATAAATGATCTATCATGTTAGTGAGTTAACAATATGTATCCAAACCACTGCATGATTAGAGGACATCCAACCACCTTGTCCAAGAGAGAAACCTGCAATGAACCTTAAAAAATTGTTCTGAATAAATGCAGAACAATGTGTTGGCAGTTGAGTTTTAATAACAGAATGAATGATACGAACAGGTGTTGTGATCTTATGATTGCAAGCAATTACATTAAGATAATTCTGATTGTAACAACGTTGCATTTAATCATTCAACTAAAAATTAAAGAGAAATCCTGTCATTTGAGCTGAATAAATGATCACTCTGTTTAATATCTGAAGCATCAAATATGGACGATATTTATAAAAGAATTATCCCAAAAGCATAACATATTGTGAAGTGTAAAGATATCAAAACCTATAAGTATATTAGGATAAACAAAGCATAAATGAGAACACCATTTACAAGAAGCTAAAGCTAAAATGCAAATTGTTGTTCCATTCAAGTTTGTGAATTAATCATCCATATTTAGCCCCAGGCTAAGATGCCTCTATTACAAAAATCTGTAGTATTTAAAGCGTTCTTGTAAACTAAACATCCTATCTTGTAGGATAGGATCAAATCTCAAGATGATTTACTAGTTACAAAAATAGAGGGTCATAAATCCACTCAATATCAAACTGTATCTCTCAAAAATATAAAAGTTTTGTTTCCTTTTTACAAAATGAGCCAAAAGAAATGGCTAATTAACTAAGTCCATAAATACTCCATCTTTTGATATCACCACAAGATACATGATATCCTGAAAGAAAACGAAATGAAGAAATTAGACATTTATTCAACTAATGTTTTCCAAAAAATTTCATGAGAATTGACTGGCTACAGAATCTGTTGATTATGTAGCTAGTCTTATTTTAAATAACAGAAATCTAATTCAATCCATATTAATCAGAAAAATAACAATAAAAGAACAACTAAGATAAAAACAAATCTTACCTTACAACTAAATACTAAATTCAACTCATAAAATCTCAAAGTTGATCACTTCTTTGACACACTCAACATTTTTTATTATGACATTTCCCGTTCTTTTCAAGCGTTTTCCTTGCCTTTGTGCATTGATATTGAGTTCATGGTTTTTACTTGTTAATGACTCAATCTGAGCCACGAGGGTCTTGATCTTTTCCTGAAGGACCGGGACATCTGTGTAATATTTTCCTATCCAATGCAAACACACTTCACACTGTAGATCTGGGACAATTGGTTGAGGAAACACATGACTGTGCGTCAAAACACTACCACTGTCCACAGTGGGTTTTTGATTGAATTTGATCCTTGTAAAATCTTTGTTATTCTTCAGGCATGGTGGTGGGTTATCTGCAAAATCGTAAGTCTGACTGAGATCTGATTTAGGGTAATTTGGGTCTTCCCTTGCCAAGAACTTTTCGATCTCAGAATCAGATATTTCATGGACCTCGATCACTTTGATCGAGCTCACATGAGCTTTTGATTTATTTTGTAAGCTCCTCGAGATTAATCTCCCAACTCTTTTGTTATGAAACCCTATGTCTGAATTGTTCTTTGACAGTTTGCGTGAGTGCTTATTTATGGTTTTTGCAATGGTGTTAGGGAAAACATACTGCTCATGCTCAGGAGATCTAATGACCGTAGGGTCAACATCCTGTTTCTCGAACATAGGATCATTGAGCATAGCCTTATCACAGGTTTCTTTGCATAAGAAAACTGGTCTGTCACTGGAAGGACCAGGAGGCCTTTCTAGCATAGGCTTATCAACCATGGGCATCTCTATAGGGTTTAATGTAACAATTTTTTTGCGGGTTAGTAAGTATCCTAATCGTCACCCTGTAGTTTCAAATGATGGACTAACAACAACCTAATTAACCCATGGTGGAATAAACTAGAATTCAAACTTTGCCTTTTATATCTCTTAGCCATTTTATATAAACTCCTCAATAAATAAAATGGCATGTTTAATTGAAAACCAATGAAGTGCATTAACAGTCTTATGTGGTAAAGGAAAACAAGCCTGTAGCATCCTTCACAAGTAACAAATTGCCTTAACACACCCAATAACCCATGCCATCTATCTTTCAACAGAGAAATTAGCATACCTTTGTCACAACATTGGATTTTCCAAGAGGTAACGAACAGACTCCATGGCACCTCCTCCAACTTGGAATTCTTAAACCATTTTTTCCTGGTAAGGGGAAGGCCAATTGCCTTGCTCAAAAATTCCTTGTGATTTCTAATTGAACATCACACACTTTGGCTCGGCATCCATCGAAAGAGAGGGCAAACTCCTGGGCTGTTTTCAAGTTGTAACCCTAGAATTTCTTGAGAAACTCAACCCAACCCTGACTCTTAAGGTCTTCACTCGCATCATCATACAGAAGCAAGGTTTGGGAACCATTTGGTTCTACGCAGACGACAAGGGCCATAAGGGTTCGGACAAGCAATCACAAAGGCAGATAGAATTCACTGTGAGTATGAAGGGTTTCAAAAACAGTGGAAACCATAAAAAAAAACAAATGAATAAAACTCATCAATACCCTAGCATGACCAAAATGAGAGCATAAGGGGTTTCATACCACGAAAATCGGGTGTTTTGTGTAATGAATGCCAAGAGTACAGAACGAAACCCAAGACTTTAAATTGGAATGATGGATCTGTCGATTCAAACTGCCACCTCAAACAGAGTACAGGATATGACCAAGTGTGTTTGAATCTCATCATTGTGTAAAGGGTGGAGTTGATTTTCTAAGGTTAGGAGAAGAGGTGTTTTACAAACCAAAGCATAATGACAATTTGAAATGAAAAATTATTTACCAAGAATTATAAATGAAACAAACCCATAGTCTATTGCCAATCGATTCTTGGTGTATCATTCAAGTGTTCAAGATATATCTTACAATCCATGAGCAACTTAAAACAATTGTTTTATTGATATAAGATAAGCTTCAAAGCAAAACAACACTCCTGAAAAGATTTGTAAGAACATTTACCCTTCTAGAGACATAAGCCTTAGATACAATTGCAATACAATTATAAGTTTCAATGCTTCATTCATGCTTTCAGTCATGAACAAAGCATGAAAACGAAAATAAAATAGGAACAATCGAAACACCCTTTTACAGCCAAAAATTCACCTTCAAATAACAATGTTTGTATGACAAAGTGTAGGCAACTACATGAATTATTCTTTGTTACTTTAAAAGGTGAAAATTGTGTGGGGTTGCCAACAATGGCAACTTACTGGGAGAAGCAGTTATCTTTGAATCATTGACGAGTTCATGTTAGGAATTCTTAGAATTATTGCAGATCAAAGACAACTGAAGGACATCGAGCATTCCAAGGATCATTACACAGTCCAATTTCAGATATCTTCCTGTTCAAATGAAATCTGGTGACAAATTTTAAAAATGAGAGCAACAATATTCAAGTCAATGGCTCCGATATTATTAACAGGGCCACTGCTGCCAACAGGCATCCATAGACTCGGCAGGGATTTCAATTAACCCACTCTGATGCCTCTACCATGTCCAAGAAATCTCAATTCAAAGTGAAGGATGCTTATGACCAATATCAAAATTTGTACCTGAGAATTTTCTTTAACCTGACATTGCTTTGCTACCAGCGTGCCTGTTCAGTACCCCAATGAAGTTGTCTTGGCATCATGTATGCATTTACCTGCTGCTAGAAGACCTGTTTAGTATCCCAGTGGGTTTGAAAACACTTCCCACAACTCTTACGAAATTGTTTACAATCTGATATAAATTTAACGATATTCAGCAGAGCGGGGTGATGCTGAAAATTCCAGCCTTTAGAACACTTGTTATTTTTCAGCCTTTAATTTTCTGCTTAGTCATCTTCATTATGATCTGAAGTTAGTTTCTTGATGAAACCAATTTTTCAAGGACAGGAAGGCATACTTGAGTTGCTTTCTTTAAAATCCGGGACAACGTAAAAATCTTTAAAGATGATCGTGTCTACTCATAATTATAAAGTGAGACCAAGAAGTCTGTTTCAAATAGAATTTTTCTTTAGTTAATCTGTGTTTCAACAATTAACAACATTGATTCTCTTGAGAGGAACTTAACAGTTGCTTCATAATGATGCATTCCAGCTCCCCTCCATGAACTAAAGGGTGACACAGGCATAAATTTAACCAAAAAACAGTGAAAACAAACAAGATAAAAATAACCAAAATATGAAAATAAAAATAAAAATAAATCAAAACAGAAAAATATGTACAAAAGGTGGATCTGGAACTATCACGAAAAATACCTTTTGAGAGATTGGCCATTCACCAGGAAGGTGTCTGGCTGTCCCTCTAAATTCTGTAGGCGGAAAGAGCTGGGACCTAGTTTTTCAGTGATTAAGAAAGGTCCCAACCATAGGTTTTGGAACTTGGTATGTTCCCCTTTTCCCTCATGAGGTTTATCCCATTTGATAACCAGATCTCCTACCTCGAAGTTCCTATCTGAAGCAAAGTTTGAATCGAACCATATTTTAACAATATGCTGATGTTGATCCAGTCTCTCTTTTGCTTGTGCTCTTACTTCCTCTAATTTTAGCAAAGCATTAATTCGACTTTCAAGAGGAGGACAATCCTCTTCCTGAATTGTTTGCGATAATTGCAGAGAGGGCAGTAGAACATGAGGAGGGAGGATCACTTCTCTTCCGTAGATGAGAAAGAAAGGATAATTACCAACAGAAGTTTTTGGTGTCACCCTATCAGCCCAGAGTGCATTAGAAAGTGTGTTGTGCCAGTTTTTGTTGTTTTCAGAAACTATCCTCTTGATGATTTTGATCAGGTTTTTATTTGTTGATTCTCCTAAGCCGTTTCCTTGGGGGTAATAGCTGGAAGAATATTTCAGTTTTATCCCTTTTTCCAAAGCAAAAACACTCATCTCGAGGGACGAAAAGTAGGAAGCATTATTGAAGACCAAACACTCAGGAATACCGAATCGAGTGATGATGTTTGAATTAAGGAAAGATATTACCTGTCTAGTGTTTACCACTTTTAGTGGTGCAGCCTCGGACCATCTGGTAAAATAATTCGTTGTTGTAATGATGTACTTATGCTGCTATGAGGAAGTGGGGTTACTCGGCCCTATAATGTCAAGACCCCATTGATGAAAAGGAGAATCTACCGAAACAGGCTGCAAAGGGAATGTTGCCTTTTGTACTCGTCCAGAAGCCTTTTGTTAGATTATGCATTTACAACATAATGCATGGGAATATTTGAATAACATGGGCGAATAATTCCTAGCTCTTAATACTTTGTGATAAGTGGTGTCTCCACTGAAGTGCCCACTAGCTTCACCTGCATACAATTCAGATAATACTTTCTCTGCTTCATCTCTTTCCAAACAACGCATGAGGACGTTATCAAAAATTTTACGGAATAATACGCCATTTACCAGCTGGAAAGGTGCATATTTTAGTCTTAATGCTCTTCTTTTTTTTGGATCGAGATGACGAGGAGCAGAACCATGTGTCAGATAAAAATTAATATCATCAAACCAAGAATTAGCAACAACTTGTGTACAACAAATTTGATTTTGACTATGTTGATTTACAGTTAAGACATTAATTTGTCTCTGTTACTCTTCAACTGAATCAACCACTAGTTTCCATAGACCTTGACCTCTGACAATTTTTTCAGGGGTAATTTCAAGGTCATACTCTTGTAACGATGCCATTCAGTTTGTTCGTTTTTCACCCAATTCCTTTTGTACTAATAAGTTTCTGACAGCAGGATAAAGCACAATGACTTTAGTTCTGGATTTCAGTAAATATGATCGAAAATGTTTTATTGCTTTAAAAACTGCATAATCTTGTTGATCTACAACCGGGTAGTTAAGATTTGCTCCTTTGAAGGCTGAGTTCATAAAGACAATGGGGATTTCATTGCTTTCATCATTCTTTTGGGTCAATACAACAACATAAGATCAATCGGAGGTGAAAGTATAAAGAGTGAAATCTTGTGAAAAATCAGGACTCATTAAGGAAGGAGCCTCCACTATGGATTTTTTGATGGAAACAAAAGCTTGATTTTCCTGTGATCCCCAATGATATTGAACATCCTTTTTAATTAAGTTTTGAAATGGCCTTACCATTTCTGAAAAAATCAGGACAAACCTTTTGACAAAATTGATTTGGCCTAAAAAATATTGCATAGATTTTTTGGAGGAGGGGGGAGGAAGTTTGGAAATCACTTGAGTTCTTTCAGGATCGATGATCATCCCATCACTAGATAATATGAATCCGAGAAGTTTTCGTTGCTCCATTGCAAAGATAGAATTCTTAGGGTTGAGAGATATGTCGTACTTACGACATCGTTGTAGGATAGACCTAAGGTGTCATAAGTGATCTTTCTTGTTTTTGGAGAAAATAGTAACGTCATCAAGATAGACCACTATGGATTGATTGATGAGACAATGAAAAGCAATATCCATTTCTATCTGAAAAGTGGCCATGGAATTTATAAGCCCAAAAGGCATTTTCCTGTAGGTGTAAGTACCCCATGGGGTACGAAAAGTGGTTTTTAACTTATCTGGGGGAGACATGAGGACCTAGTTGTATCCCAAAAGCCCGTCTAGCAGTGACAGTCTTTCGGAACTAGATACCTGCTGAAGAATTTATTCCATTGGAGGAACAGGATAATTGTCCTTGTCAGATGCTCGGTTCAAGTTCCAAAAATCGACACAGAATCGAATTTCGCCACTTTTCTTCCTTACAGGGACGAGGTTAGACACCCATTGTGTGTGTCTTATTGGGAAGATTATCTTTGCATTCAATAATTTATTTAGTTCTTTCTTGACTGTTGGTTCCAGCTTAGTGTGCATCTTTCTCAGCTTCTACTAAAAATGTTAAGTCTGGGGTTTCATGGGGATGATATGTTGTATTATGTTAGGGTCAAAAGTTTTTAAGTCATCGTATGTCCAAGCAAAGACATCCTTGAATTCTCTAAAAAAAAAAATTAATGCAGACCGTTCTTGCTCGGAACATCCCATTCCCAAATTGATATATTATGGATTATTTTTAGTCCCTAGATTTACCTTTTCATGAGTCAACGAAGAACTGTTTGTTTTACAATTTACCGATTTTCTGAATTTATCATGCAAATCATGAAAATTTTCTACTCTTACCATTTATTTAGGGATAGAATTTACCAGATCTGATGTTGATTCGGGAGACCTTGGGTCTGATATTACTGTAAAATTGTGGAGATCTTTATCGTGGGAGCCTTCATCAATAACCGCACCTTGGAAGGTGTCCTCCATGTGCAAAAAATTGATGATCTGTTGATCATCATCAAACACTCTCCAATTAGTGACGTTGTCTGGGACTGATGGTCTGAACAATAACTAAATTGAAAATGCATTTGGAGAAATACCTTCTATGGGCAAAAGTTTGGAAGCGACATTAGCTAATAAATCATCCTCTAAATTATTTAATCTCGGAATGGAATTGATGTTAAATGCAGAAAACTTGTGCATTAGATTCCATACCTTAGTTTGATAACTTTTTAGATGTGGTGATAGACAATGTATGGAGTTTCTTACCTGTCTGAACACAATTTCTGAATCACCGAATACCATTAATTTTTGTATGTTCATATCTACCGCTTTCTTGAGTCCTTGCAAAAGTGCCTCGTATTCGGCGGTGTTGTTTGTACATTCAAACTCTAATCGACAAGCAATAAAAATTTTATTACCTGCCGGGTCGATGAGTATACATCCTGCACCATATCCTTCTCTAGATTTGGATCCGTCGAAGTAAAGTGACCATATGTGATCTTCGTCGACAGTGTTTGGCACATTCAGTAAAGTTGTTGACTGGGTGCATGTCATGAGCTTTGGCTGTTGTTCCAGATCAGTGATGGCGGAGGTTTCAGCCACAAAGTTATCGAAGAAGGTGTTCATTCCCTGCATTTCGAGTGAATTAGTGGAAGCAGTAAATGGTTCAGTAGCGTCATTCAAATCCATCACGGTGTGCTTGAGGTAACATTCGCGATTAATCCTAATTCTATTTGGCTTTCCATTCTCTGGTAGCCACAAATGAGACCAGTATGTTGTAAAGTATCCATGCAGTTGTTCAGACCAATCCGTGCTTAATAATAAACCATAAACTTCAGGGATGTCAACAACAATGATATCAATAATTTGGTGAACCTTAGGATTAGAGGATATCTTAACAAGTACATTCTTTAGTTCACCAATTACCTTAACATTCGTCCGATCAAGCTGAATGATTTTAAGACTAGAAGGTTGAACTTCAGCATTGATTTTTTGGCAAATACACAAAGGCATCACATTTGATGATGCATCAGAATCTACCATGCAATTATGTACATTTCTATTGAAAACTTCAAAAGTTAATAAGAAAGGTGGGACATTTTTGCGAGTATTAATAACAGAATTCTACTGATTTTTAGCCGCTGTCCCTGAAATTACTTTATCTACATTCGATGCAGTTTTTTCAGTGAGGTCCCTTTTATATGAGGGTTCAAGTGTTGTTTTAGTAGGGACCTTTTGAGTTGTTTTAGGACTGATTTCTGTAATTTTCTTGCTATCCAGATTGTTGTTTTTATCATTTTCTACAATGTTCTGAAGCATTTTCTGCAGAAGAAAAGGAAACTTCAAAAGTTCGTAAACAGAAATATTAAATCTAAGTTTCTTTAGATATTCGATCAAATCATATTCTAAACTTGGGGCTGCTAAATTCTATTTTGTTCAAGTTTGTTTACATTGTTTCGGAGGCACATTAATACTTGTTTCGGAAGAGGGTTTACTCTGAGTTTTGCTTCTGGTGTTGTAAGGATGGACAATTTCAAAATTGTCTTGAAAAATACTGTCGGAAAAATGTCTGAAGACATTGATAGATGTTTCCTCTTCTTCGATTGTTTCTTCTTCAACCACATATTTAGAATTCTCAGGGGGGACTAAGTTATCATGTGCTTCAAGGATAGTCTGTATAGCGTATTGTAAGCTTTCAAAATTCAGACCCTCAAGGGTTGGATTCGGTCGGTTTGAAGGAAAAGGTTTTCTAAAAGGAAGTTTGTAACTTCCTTTGCTTGAAGATGCCTCTTCAGCTGATCTCCTCAAGTCTATGACTTGATTTGATAATTTCTGGACAAACTTTTGTAAACTTTCCAAATCTGAGGTTTCTGATTGAGTTTTGGCTTGGGGAGGCCTAGGAAGAATTTCTATTTTCTTCTTAGAAGACGGGGTTGTTTCTGCATCATTACTAAGATTATCTTTCAAGCTCAAGATATCTTTTTCGATTTGGCTTGCCTCCTCGAAGAATTCTAGTAACGTTCACTTCTTATACCTTTTAACCCAAATTTCTACATTATGGTGTAGATATTTGGTATAATATGCCACAATAAGGTTTTCTACGGGCATTGAATCAGTGGGGATTTGATTTTTTAACGTGATGAACCTTTGGTTAAAAAATTTTACTTTCTCCAAGAATTCAAGAGATTTATCATCTCCAAACTTCTCTAGGAAACAGGACTCGAATTTTTCCCAAGATACAATGGTGTGAGGTTGTTGGGAGAAATACCATGTAGAGGCATTTCCCTCAAATGTGTAAGGAAAAATTCTACACACTACATCTTCATGTTCTATACTTCGGAGTCTAGTGGCCAACATGAATTTTTTTATGTGATCTTCTACGATTTTCTTAGAATTTGGATCGAACTTAGGTAACCATTTCTCCTGATGTTTTGGTAAAGGGTGTTGGGGTCCAGGTACAATCACAACATCTTTATCGAGCCAAGGTCTGGTGGGATTGTTTTGATTTTCTATGGGTGTAGGTGTTGTTGAAGGCTGAGATGGTTCAGATGAAGAACTGCCTTCGTCAGATGACTATCCTCCTGAAGAGGAAGGAGATGAATGAGGTTTTGAAGGTGGGATACCAGATCCTCCGGCTGCAAGAGTAGGGGTGTGGTCTGGATCTGTGGTATTATCTCCTAAAGGGTCCAAACATAGACCAGTGCCTTCAAGTTGCTCTCGGATATCTGAGAAATATAAAGGTTGATTGAGAGGCCTACTAGGTTGTCTGATACAGGCCAAAGCACTGTGTGTCCTTAAGAGTGACTCATGAACGATTTCTTATACATCATCCCCCTGAGGATTTGGTGTTACTGGCTCAACGGTAACCTCAAGATTTTTGTTCGAGGTAGTTGTTGTTTCAGAAGTAATGTTGTTGTATGAGAGACTACGTGTTACTATAGGGGAGCGAGTGTGTGGAGGTGGAGTCTTATGACTCCCACGTTCCATCAATTGTATTCAGGCCCTCCTTCTAGCACCATTTGTTGGCAGGCGAAAATGACCATCTGTCACCTGGAAGAACAAGTCCAGTCTGGGGTTGTCTAAATAACCCAATCCGTTTGGTGTGACTTATTCTGTCGGGTTTAATGGCTCTGTTAGCCAAGCTAAAAATCCTAAAAGAAACAAAAATAAAAGAAATAAAAGAACTAACTATTAACTAACCACTTATATATATGTACATATGTATAATGTAACTATTGTAAATATATTTAAACAACATATTTACTTATCTTATTTATGTACATGATATAGACGTTGCAAGTTTTAATCTAAACTCATGAAACTTAGTGTGAAAAATGACTGCTTTGAAGAAGCAGATAAAGAAAGCACATAAAATATTTTTTCATTTTTTCTTTATAAATCTAAACTAATAAGAACAAATACTATGAAATAGAAACACGTGGATAGTTAAAAGCCAAACCATATATTCAAGTTTCAGTGATGAGTAAACAACAGAAAAACATAAAGGAGATAACTTGTTAGTGAGTTAACGATATGTATCCAAACATCTGCACGATTAGAGAACATCCAATAACCTTGTCCAAGAGAGAAACCTGCAATGAACCTTAAAAAATTGTTCTGAATAAATGTAGAACAATGTGTTGGTAATTGAGTTTTAATAACAGAATGAATGATATGAATAGGTGTCGTGATCTTATGATTGCAAGAAATTACATTAAGATAAATCTGATTGTAACAACATTTCATTTAATCATTCAACTAAAAATTGAAGAGAAATCTTGTCATTTGAGCTGAATAAATGATCACTCTGTTTAATATCTGAAGTATCAAATATGGACGATATTTATAAAAGAATTATCCCAAAAACATAACAGATTGTGAAGTCTAAAGCTATCAAAACCTATAAGTATATCAGGATAAACAAAGCATAAATGAGAACACCATTTACAATAAGCTAAAGCTAAAATGCAAATTGTTGTTCCATTCAAGTTTGTGAATTAATCATCCATATTCAACCCCAGGCTAAGATGCCTCTATTACAAAAATCTGTAGTATTTAAAGAGTTCTTGTGTTGTAGGAAAATCTCCCTGCAGACAGGTAGATCGCCTCTAAGAGATTGACCCTAACTCTAGACAGAAAATGCTTAACATGGACACTGACTTCCTTTCAAATCTATATAAACTAACACATGAGAAGGAAGGATGACAGAAGTACCTTTTATCAACGTTTGTCCCTGCACACTCCGAGTTGCGCTCCAATTCTTTGCTCCTCGCTGATTTCTGTGGACAAAACAAGATACAACCGCTTCCTACTCTATTGATATTAGCTTGAAAACATATCTATCAATAAATGATAAGTTCATGTTACATTAGACACAAACTAGAAAGAAACAGGTCAAGCGTGTCATATTGATGAGAATAATGATAGCAGTACTTACAACCGTAGATGCGAATGCGACAGCTTCGTCAAGTCCTCTTCGTCTAACCTTTTCCTGAAAGATCCATGACCTGGACAACAACAACTTCACTGATCACTCTCTTTTGGCTGACTGTGAGTTTCCTCCAAGATCATAAGTTTCGTATCTTCAGTTCTTCCCCCATCAGCTCTGTTCCAACACCACTTATGAGATCATAAGTTTGGTGTGATTCTCCATTTCCAATCCCCTTTCACCATTAGAAAGATTGCTTATATAGCCTTGGAGAGGCTTCAACCACTTGAGATATCCTTGGGGAAGTTGAGGATTTGCCTCCTTCAGTTGAGGATCTGCCCTAAGATCATGGTTGGACTAGGGATTTGAATCCAACTGTCTTCCAAGAATGAAAAAATGATTCCCCCATTCATCTCAACAGCTTAACAACTGCCCAGAATAGGTAGCGCTCCCTCAAAAGGGCCATCAGAGCGTTGTAGCACTCCCTAGTAGGATTTAGGGGGGCGCCAGCACTCCCAAAATCTATAACGCTCCTTCAAAAGGGCGAGGGGAGTGTTATAACGCTCCCTGACAGTGTAAGGGGGAGCGTCGGCGCTTCGAGAAGAGGTATAGGGGAGCGCTCTCCTCCAAAACTCAGTTTTTTGGGTGCTTTCAGATGGCAAAAGGTTTGCAAGCCTGTTGACTCATTTCTCCTCTTCCAAATCAAATGTTTGAGGTGTTTCAAGTGTCTTTCTCATGTCGTCATAGGCATGACATAGGCATCATAGCAGCATGCTTTCTCCGACACTTTTAAGCAAAATGCGACACTTGTAATGACGACACNTTGGGTGCTTTCAGATGGCAAAAGGTTTGCAAGCCTGTTGACTCATTTCTCCTCTTCCAAATCAAATGTTTGAGGTGTTTCAAGTGTCTTTCTCATGTCGTTATAGGCACGACATAGGCATCATGGCAATATGCTTTCTTTGACACCTGCGATAGTTGCGAGCAACATGCGACACTTGCGACCTTGTGAGCAAAATGCGACACTTGTGACACTTGTAATGACGACACTTGCGACACTATCAAAGTGAGTAATTTTGATGTGTAACAGATTGCCCCCCAAAGTATGAAGTTAGAAGATAGGAACTAATAAATAAAATACTTTGTAGACGTCCAAGCAAGGGTACAGACTTGGAGAACCTGACAAAATCTGCACAAACAACATCCAACAAGTATCATGACATATTTCAAAACCCAAGGCAGGCATATCTATGCTTGGGTGATCAAGACTTAGCAGGATATGGCCGCCATAAAATACACTGCGGATCCATATTTGTATTGATAAAAAGGTATAGCCACTGAAAATACACTGTGGATCTATACACTGATGACATGAACTGATCGCAGCCACGAAGAATACACAGTGGATCTATGAGATAAGACATAGCCACGACCAATACAAAGTGGATCTATGTTACAATGTATGTGTTCTTTGTCCAATGGAAATTCCTTCATAGCCTGGGAAAAGCATATATCAAAGGGATCACTCAACCCAGGGTCTTCTTACCAATCCCTATATGGCACGGATCTGACCATGTGAATAGATGTCTTGATGTCAAACATGGCAGAAACCACTTGATTACCGGTCAATGGTGTGAACCGTTAACAAGTGTGAGGGAGATCACCATTAATGTCGATGATTCCCAAGGTACCCTAGTACATTCCAGTGAATGTGAATAGATGAGCTGAGGTTGAAAACCCACGGAATCATTTGATCAGATGCCAATGATGTAAACCTATTTTCAAATGTGAGGAGGCCTGCCATTGAGGCATGCAGGTCCCAAAGTACTAATTGGTTTCTAAGTCTAATTCCTGGATAATGTGTTGGAGTCGACAGGAATAGACTCATCGAGGGAGGGCCTTGATGTATCCCTCATCAATCGACACGAAACAAACATGGAGATGTGATAGGTAGATCAAATGGACATAGACTGACACGGGTCTTGAGGCAAGATACTTGGGATGGCTGACTCTCGAGGTGGATACTTCCCTTGAACACTGGGGCACAACAACAAAACATGACATGGACCAATATTATGCAATGGACACTGGGACTTGTGCCAGGTGACCCAAAGGAGTGAAAGGAACTCAAAAGATTGGCTCAGTGTAGAGGTTCAACGGATTATGATATGTGTAAAGCGACAAAGTGTCGTGTTCAAGGGCGACTCTAAGAAGTGTTGGATGATGTTCTCAAGAGACTGCTTGGCTTACTCCTTTCAATTTTTCCCCCATCCAGATAGATGAGTACCTATTTTTGATTTAATGAGCTCGAGGAGGATAACACATGCTCAATATAACTCACCTTCGATAAGTTCCTCTTCCTTTGTTTAACGAACCGGAAGAAGTAAGGGTTCGGTCCCACATGGGTCTGTCGATGCGTGCTTTAACGAGTCCAAAGACAGAAAACTCGAAGGTTTTTCGGGATTATAGAGTTTGGAAAAACACTTAAAAGAGAACTCTCTTAGTTCCTTTTTCATACAGTAGTCCAACGAGACTGAAAAAGGGTTAAACTATCACTCGAAAGACGCCCTTTCTAACCTTTTAACGAGTGTGAAAGGAAGCAAGGTCACTCGACAATCTTTTCATATTTAGAGAGTCTGAAAAGGGTTTAAAGGAGACTCCAGGGGGGTTCCTTTTTCGTATGTTCGTATCCATACAGGTCCGAAAAAGAGATAAAACTTTACCCGGTTACATTCTCACGTATTTACGAGCACGAGAAAGAACAAAGACTAAGCTCGGTATGCCCCCAGCTTGAAAGTTGGTGGCTTTGCTCCAGGATGATCATCAAAGGCTGGAGACATGCCCTCCAAGCTTCGATTCATTCACCGGCTTTGAGGTCGTCACCAATTCCTCGAGTGGATGAGAAAAAGGAGAAGGGTGGATGAAAAGAAGGTTCAAAAGGTGTGATTGTTTCATTTTTAACGAGCTTGACACAGGAAAATAACTATGCTCAGGGTTCCAGGTTTGATCCCCAGATTGTTGTTTCATTTTTTAACGAGCTTGCCACAGAGAAGAGAAACTATGCTCGTAACATGCCCCCAGCATGAAAGCTAGTGGCCTCTGTT
>SNQJ01S0047174.1:35793-48173 GCA_010110895.2 Picea sitchensis | reverse complement strand
AACTTGTTGAATCAACTAGGTTAGTATTATACATAATGGTGTCACCACTTTTCAATGGATATTTCAATTAGCAATCACTTCTTCAAAATAATGAGGTAATAAGACAAGTGCACCCATTATCATATAGAGCTAAATGTGAAAAAATATCTTCCTAAAGGGAGAGCAAGGATGATTCATTTAGGGTTGAGTGTAGAAATGTAGGAGGAAGATGCACATGAGAGTAAAAATAATTCAACACAAGACTTAAATGATCCTTGATAGAAAGAACATGAAGAGATTATCCCATACCTCCAATTACCTAAAGTGAAAACAATGTTAAGCACATGACAAAGATCATATCACTTTAGCATCCGTACCAGATAAGTAATGGAGTAGGTTTCTGCAGTACCAAAACAGATAGTATTGGAACAAAGTGACATGATGGATGGTTTTTGCTCATTCATGGTGACAACCACTTCACAAAGGAATTCAACGATAATATACGAGGAGATGTATACGAGGGATTGCAAAAGTTCATGGTAGGGAGAGTGCAATAATTGAGAGTAACCATATGTTTACTGCATAATTAGTCTAATTCCTTAGTAAAACAAAAAAAATGTTGAGTTTATATGTCCTATTGCTTGAAGCATTTAAATCGAGCAACAAAACTTGAATATATGATTATAGCTACCAACACCTTATTACCAGTACCAGATCACCTGAGTACCGGATGGACGCAGGGTTGTGCTTCAGTACCAGAATAGTGCAGAGTTGTGTTTCAGTACCGGAATAGCATAGACCTCCTCCTTTGGTACCAGATAAGCACGCATGCGACCATCAATACCGGATGAGCACAGTACCAGATAAGCACAGGAATGTTGTTCAATACCAGATGAACACAAACTTTCTCCTTTTGTACTAGATAAACGCAGAGGAAAACATTGTTTGCAGTACCAGATGAACGCAATTCTATAGTACCAGAATAGAATGGTACCACAATTCTGCAAATGACTATCAAATCCCAGCACTGAACATGTTGATTTGGCCTCGCCGACGGATGTTGCAAAAGAATATGAAGGTTTCAGAAACCACTCCCCCATGCCTAAGGTTTTGCATGGCCTCATGCAAACAATGTGAGATGCTAAAAATGGTTGCTCAGAGAGTTGTGAACACCTGCTAAAAACAAACCAATAGAATTAAATAAAACTAGATTTTTTATTCATGCTTAAAAACATAAAATTTAGGGAAAATGTCAAAAATTGAATTATTAGCTATGAATAAAATAGTTTGGAATTAACATTCATTTTCAACTGATATTAAAAAGATCACTTAATCAATCATCCTTGTGAAATAGCGGTCTTAAAATAGATAGATAAAGATAAAGCACGAATGCATCATTTTTAACAACTTAAAGAAAAAAAAAATGTGAAGAAATAGGTCATGAAGTACTCCCTTAAGTGTTATCTTTTGTTGACAAGGATGCCTTCTCCGCTTTTGAAACCCTTCCATTATTATGTGTGCATTCAGAGGATGAAGAGATTCCCTTCTCATACGATTCCAAACAAAATCATCATAACTTTTAAAAAGAAATCTACTATAGGAATGAGAGATCTTAAACTGACTGCTTATTAGCGTTTGACATTCCCATTTATTAAAAATATGAAAGATAGGTTGCATTGCAACATTTATTTATTTATTTACTATCCTACTCTAATTGAACAAAATAAAATGTCCTTCAAGTATAGTAATACTTCCAGTGAAGCTATGTGCGTAACAGGGTTAGAAATATATCCATACTCAGGTTTAAAAGATAAATTTTAATGCATACTGGAGTATGAAGGACCAACCACTTTGATGATGAGATCAAGCAATAATGAAAAATAAGAGAGTGGTGTGACCTAATAACTAATTGAAACCATATTTCAATAGGATCACTATATTTTTGTTTCTCTTCTTTGTTTAGGTCACACTGAATGTCCTCCTCTACCATGCTATGCAGATTATCCTCTTCAAAATGATTGGTATTTGGAGTACATATAGGATCTGCTGAGAGGCATGCTAAGGAATCCTCAATATCAGGTTCCACTGGTTCCTCTCCATTTAATTCTATCCATGATTCTTTATTCTCTTCAACAAATTGACAAGAGGAATTCGACGAGACTTCTAAATCTTCATGTGGAGAGACAACTAGATTCTTGACTGTTGTTAAGATATGTTCTTCCTGAGAGGCGGATATCCCAACTGCTGCTAGAATGCGAGAAAGTTCTTGGAGGAACATTCTTCCAGATCTTTATCATCCTTGAATTACTCTAGCTGGTTGATGATACCTGTTTCACAACACAGATTAGTACTCGGGGGGTTCTTACAGCACCCCAAACATGATTTATCATTTAAAGATCTAAATTTTAAAACTATTTTCAAAAACAAAACACACCAAGCTTGAACTCCTTGCGTTACTGGGATCCTATTGTCACCAATTTATCGGTTCGCACAAGTTAGCTCATGATAAATAAAACTAATTTTTCGTAAACAAAAACACACTTGCATCAAAAGAAAAGAGGACAACCTGACTTTGGAGAAACCCCACCAAAGTGGATGTGTGGGCTCTTCCCACACGTCTTACCATCTTCTCTCCGCCCTTAGGTCATCCATAAAACCAATCCAAAACCATTAAAGAAATATGATTCAAATACTACCTATTACCGTTTACAACTCCCCGACAACGGCGCCAAAATGTTGGTGCAATTATTTGCATAATATATTACCATACATAAATTATCAATCGAGATTCGTAATCAGTAGAGTTGATGCACTATATGTGCCAATAACAGATAGGTTCCTATGTCTGATGAGTATATCATAAAGAAGAAACAATCAACACTAATACTCTGTTTTACAACTTTTTAATCTTTCTTCCTCACATAGCCTAAAAATCAGAAAACAAAACTCATAAATTGAATCCAATAAGCATGTGATATAAAGGTTCTTGCTCAAGTAATGAATCTGTCCATTTACAGGCTCATGAAATAAAAAAAAGATGCACTTTGAATCTGTCCCTTGTAGCAACTAAACCAATCAACAATTAACACTCTGTTTCAAACTTAGAAGAGAAAACTAATAATAAAACTTCTCAAGCAAGCAATCAAGCAAAAGGTTCTTTATTCGGTGACAAGTCTGTTCATTAGAGGATTATGAATTAGAGATATGAACTTAAGATCTTGTTTCCTATAGCAATCAAAAGCAGTAATCAACTTTTTGCACACAACATTTAAAAGGAAATCATTCATAACTTAATCAATTATGGAAAAACCTCTTTGTTCCTATACAAGAAACATTAGGTGTATTAAGATTCTCCATTTAATAGTCCATGTAGGGTGAATGATGGGACCTTAATTGTTCCTGTATTAACACACTTGAAATTTCAAAGAAAATTACGAAAGTCTCTATAAAGAACATAGTTTCAGGAATGCAAACTTTTATAAATCACTATAACTATCTCAACACAAATTATTGTTTATGAAACTAAGTTAAATTACTCAAGATATGGTGCAACATACTTATAAAAATTACACTAATACAATCCCATTCACAATTTACTCAAAAGATATAACAATTATATAGATCCAACACAATAGGTACATTTTATGAATTCATATTTTAATTCAAACAAGAAATCAAAATAACAGGTGCAAGATACACACAATTGAGTGCTGGAATAAAACAAACATGTACATGAATATAAAGTTGAACTATATTTTACATTAAGCTTACCATATCAAAACGATGGGTCCCTCCCGATTCCAGCATGGAATCTCTAAAAGGATAACAGGCTAAGATGGTCTAATCATACCCAGAAATTGCACAACAGATCGTTTGTATTTCTTCAGCTTGTAAATTGAATCAACAACTCATTATATTCTACGTCAAAACAATATGCATCACTCTGTTCACTACATCCATACATATCTTTTGTGCTTGCTACTACTTCATTACATCAATACACATGTCTCTATCACCTATACAACCTCCCTTATAAAGAAGGTAAGTCGTTACTATCAAGAGCTAAGGATAATTATGAAACAATTTTAAAATATTACAATTGGAAATACATATCGAATATTTAGGAATGGACTTCATCCTCATGACACGAAGTGCATGAGTGATGAAGTCTATCGTGATCTTGAAAACTGATTTGGAAGCTTCAGTCCAACTACCCTCTTGAAATCTTCAATAGTAGATTCGTCCAATAAAAGATTTCTGGAAATAGCAATTGGTATTGGAATACACACAGTTGTTTGGTACCAGAATAGCACAGTCGCACTGGTACCAGAATAGGCATAGTTGTTTGGTACCGGAATAGCATAGTCACATTGGTATCGGAATAGGCATAGTTGTTTGGTACCGGAATAGCTCGAGGCAATACCAAATCAATTCTGTTGGTATCGGATCACTGTTGTGCGGGTCTGTTTGTACTGGATCAATGTTGAGGTACCGAAATAGACTGCTTAGGAATAAAGCAATTGGGATTATACAAAATCAAGCATTTTAATCGAATTAACTCAAGAAAATTAAACAAAATATGCCTCAATCATACGTTACCTCTCTATGAACATGAACAAGGTCATTAATTGTATTTATGGAGGTAAAGATCAATTTTATACTCATAGAATAGGTAAAATAGGCTCAGATAGGGGGTAATAGAGGGTATTAGAAGTGTCAAAATGGAGTCTCGACAGACACAAGGAGTAAGAGATATTCCAAGGATCTCAAAACCTACTGAAACTATTTGGAATCCATGTCAACACGAGAAGTAGACGAGAGTTAGTTTCAAAACTAAGGAGTACTCAACATAAAAAAACATTGGAACTTGTACACAAAGACCTCTGCGGGCCAGGAAGAACACAAACTTTAAAAGGTAAGAGTTATTTTATGTTGCTTATTGGTGATTGCACAAGAATGACATGGGTTACATTTCTTAGAGAATAATGTGAAGCATTTGAGAAGTTTAAAACTTTCAAAGGCCTATTGAAAATGGGATTGATTTAAAAATCAAGTTCTTAAGATCAGACAAAGGGGGTGTGTTTAACTCTTATGAATTTTATGAATTCTATGAGAATAATGGAATTAAGAGACATTTTTCGGTACCAAGGACTCCACAGTAAAATGGAGTGGTTGAAAGGAAGAAAAAAACTATACAATAAATGGCTGGAACAATGTTGAATGAAGCCAAATCACCATACACCTTTTGGAGAGAAGCAATCAACACAACAATGTACATTTTGAATAGAGCAAATATTCGAGTGAAGAACAACAAGACACCTTATGAATTATGGCAAGGTAGACCAACTACAGTCAAATACTTCAAAGTATTTGGGATCAAGTGCTATATAAAGATAAATGAAGATAATTTAGGCAATTTTGATTCCAGAACAGATGAAGGTATCTCTTGGCTATGCATCTGGAAGAAAGGCCTACAAATTTTACAACAAAATATTGCACAAGGTTGTAGATAGTATTTATGTAAGAGTGGATGAAGCAACACCTCAAAAGGAAAAGTCACAAACAAATGAACATCCAAATGAAACAATCTAAAAAGAACGAGAAAATGAAGAATAAGAGGAAGAAGAAAAGAAAGAACAAGAGGAAATAGAGTGCTAATATCCAAAGACACCATCCATATTTGTTCAAAAGCATCTTCCATAAAATCATATTCTTGGTGATATAGATATAGGAGTTCATACTAGAAGAAGATTGGACTTTTATTTTCTATCTAAAATAGAGCCCAAGAACTTTGCACAAGCTAGTGAAGATGAGCATTGGGTTAATGCTATGAAATTATAACTAAACTAGATTGAGAAGAATGAGACATGGGAAATTGTGCCAAGACCAAAAGACAAGAATGTGATTGGCACCAAATGGGTCTTCATAAAAAAATTAGATGAATATGGAAAAATGGTAAGAAATAAAGCAATATTGGTCTGTAAAGGGGATGCTCAAGTTGAGGGTATTGACTTTGAAGAAACCTTTGCTCTAGTTGCACGATTAGAAGTAATCATAATTTTTTTGACATTTGTGTGTTTCAAGAACTTCAAAGTCTATCAAATGGATGTCAAGTCAAGATTTCTAAATGGAAATTTAGAAGAATAAGTATATATTGAACAACCAGAAGGATTTCAATTGTCAGAAAACAAAGATCATGTATGTAGACTGGAGAAATCACTCTATGGCCTAAACAAGCTCGAGGAGCTTGGTATTCCAAGACAGAAAAATACCTACAACAAGGTTTCAAAGAGTTGTGGACAAAAATATTTACATCGAAACAAACAATAAAAATATGTTAATCATTGTGGTTTATGTGTATGATATCATGATAGGAAGTAATTATGATGAATAAGACTAAAAATTGCAAAATAAATGCAAAAAGAATTTGATATGTCAATTTGACAACCCCCATCATTACGACAACATGCAATTCATAACAATAAAGTCTATAATACCATCAAGAAACTCAACTCGACGACGAACATAATGAATGAAACTCACACGTCACATAGAAACACAATAACATAGAATAGTTTTGCACATCAAGAAGCTTGATGCAAATTACTAACATCTACTCAGAAACAAAACATTGACTACCCGCCCATCCTATCTGCAATGGTTAGGATCTGCAGGACACATAAGCAATGTTAAAGCCTAGGTTCCCATCGATTTTTTACCATTTAAAGTCTCAAGGCTGACTATTATAGGAAAAGAGGTGTCTATATCCACCCGACACATCAATCCAAGACAACTAAGCTAAACAACAAAATCAACGATCAATTGAAAGCTTCATTCCATCAATTCTAACATCAATTAACCAATTAAAATCTTGCACAAAAGGCCTCAATAATGTGACAATCACTCTATATCAATACAATGTAAGAAACCCCATAATCAAAGATTATTTAAGATGGATACCAATAAGATAACTAAATTATATGATACAACATTTGTATAACAACAATAAGGATAGGTGGCAATCATGGTAAAAACTCTAGTAATGTAACATCTAAGAATCACCAAAAAAATAAGCAATTACTACTACACAATCTATAACTTTCAGCAACATCTAAAGCCACACAATACAACCTTATTTTTCCTTTTTTTTTACAAGATGTTTCTATAATGTCCTATAATAAAATAAAAAACTCTTAAGTTGCAAGGAGTAAAAGCAAGCGTCTAACATCATTACTCAAATGTTGTGCAAATTGTGCATCAACTCTAAAGGGTCATCCAAATATCAAATTATGTAAATAAAATTAACAACACTTCCGAAATAAAAGTGCTTATAACATCATTGATTAAAGTCCATCAATAATTCGAAGGGCATAACTATTGTAACACTTAGAGTAAGATGAATCGATTAACCAATTTACCTAAAAAGTGCAATTGTACATTAAATATTTGATAATTTCGCAACTAAAAGCATTATTCAAATTAATCCTTCAATTACTTCAATAAATAAATTATTATATTTAACCCATCATCATATGATTATTGATATATATTATAAATATTTGTATTGAATCAACACCTTTTAAAAATATTATACACTATTATCAAAGATTAATTCAATACTAAAATGATCTCAATTTTGACAAAACAAAATTAATATTTACTCCAACCCTAATATTGTTTATTTCAATTCCCTTATGGATTCCCATAAAATGCACTTAGTGACTCAGTAATAATTATGTTATAATAGTATAAATAATAATACTTGTATCAATAACAAAACATAATAGAATCCTTTAATAATATTTTTACTTATAATTCTTTATAATAGAAACTGTTTCTAAAGGCAACAACTGCATTACAACAAAACATAATAGAATCCTTTAATAATCTTTTTACTTATAATTCTTTATAATAGAAACTGTTTCTAAAGGCAACAACTGCATTACAACATTATCAGTTTAATGGAACCCATTACCTAACCCTTAAATTTTATTTTATTTTTTTATTGGTTCCACTTAAATTTTATTTTATTTTTTATTGGTTTAATGTAAAGGTATATAATAACTCAATTATCATATACCACTCACCATAATTATTAACTTTATATAATACTTCAATAAATTCCTTCAATAATTATATAAGTTCCAAACTTTAATTGTGCGGGTCATCGCTATCTTTTCCTTATTTTGCTCAATGAGTGGAAGAATTCCATTGGTAAGCATGCATATTCTTATTCCAACCAAAGGATCAACCAAGTTCCAAATTTCTTCGTAAGGAGTGGTCAATGAATATTTAAATTAACAAGGTTGTGTGGCAGCGTAGTTTCTGTCAACGAGGTTAGAAAGCAAAATGTAGAAAATGAGGTCGAAATGTAAATGAAACGAAGTGTTCGGTGCAAAATGTATATCACGGAAATGTTGTGTGCAAAATATATATCACAGAACATGGGGCAAAAGTAAATGACGTTTGGCAGGGAGAGCACAATCTATTTTTTGAAAGTATATAGCAAACATATATTTTTTGAAAGTATATAACAAACTACAAATTTGTTGACAGTAGAAGAATAAATTTGAAAATTTAAATGCATTTGCCATACGCACTGGTGAAAGATAAAAATATATGAAGACATAAAATTAAAAGGAGAAGAAATATAAAAATTTAAATGCATTTGTGAACATGGGGTATAAGTAAATGACGCTTGCATTGTAGAGCACCATTTATTTTGAAATATATAAAAAAATAAAAGTTTGTAACATATAAAAAATTAAATGYAATTGTCATACAGAGTGGTGAAAGATAAAAATAAAAATCTRTAACATATTWAAAATTAAATGCATTTGTGATACAGACTGGTGAAAGATAAGAATAAAGTCTGTAAGATATAAAAATTTAAATGCATTTTTATTTGAAATATGTCCAAAAATAAAAGTTTGTTACATACTACTGGAAATTTTGAAATATACAGAGAAATTAAAGTATGTTACATATAAAACGGAATTTCAATGCATTTGTCATGTAGACTTGGATTAGGGCTCACGCGGACCATTACAAAAATATGTACAAGAAACAGGATTGTAGAAAGAAGATAGAGTGCAATACCTGCAAAAATAAATAAATGGAAAGGTATAAGTGTTTGCCTATACATCTCTATTTAAGAAACTGGAATAAGTGGGTTGATAAACAAAGAAGGATTTGATTAGTAAACTTACAGTGAGGGTACATCTGAGCCCTTTGGTTATTTGCTTGCGGCTGTCGTTTCATTAATGTCGTCAACGACTGCGGTTTCAAGGATGTCCTCGACTGCTACTGGAATGTTGGCAACTGCATGTTGTCTTTCATCGGCGGCCTATTTTAATTTCCTTTCGAGCCATTCTTCAATGTATCTTCTCATTAGGGCGACGTTGATCTCATTTTGGATTTTTATGTTGAAAAGATCGTTTTCTAATTCCCAGAAGTTGATAGAAAGATTACAGAGAGACTGATGAATTTCCTCATTTTGTACTGCATATTTGACTAGCCAGTCGTGGAAGTGAGCTTGATCAAATTGAAGAATGTTGTAAAACGTTTCCAAAGACAAGGCCTTAAACATAGCAACATGTTTATCGAACTCTCGTCTGGTTAAGGGCAAGGAGTTTGTGATCAAGTCGCGGTCTTGGAAGTCATTGGTTTTCTCGGCTAAGTCTATATTTGATAGCCTTGTGAATAATTTATCTTTCTTCGATATGGCTTGTTCACATGACTGAACAATGAGATGCATATTCTTCACTTTTTCTTTCCAACATGAATTCAATTGACTGATCCAGTTTTTGGATGGAAGATATTCCTCTCTTCTTTTTGTTTTTGTCATATTGTTGACAATCTTGCCAAAATGAATGATCGTTTTTAAAAAGAAATTTTCTTCATCTTTTAACTCAGCTTGCAAAAGTTCGAGCAAAATATGAGCCCTGGTTCCAAGGGAAGTGATGGTTTGTGATCTTTTCCATGCCTCAGTAACCAGTTCCATTCTTCTTTTGATATTATTCTCCACATATCATTTACATGATGCAAGGAGGGTGGAGGATTCTTTTACATTGGGTGCAGGGGTGCCAGGCCTAGCTATTGCCAAAGGATTGACAAGCAATGGCATAGGAATGAAAGTGTCTTCCAATTCCTTGACCCAGTTCTTTAGTCTGGCATTCTTGGTCTCCATGCTTCCAATGGAATCATGAAGTGCTTCTCCTCTCACGGTGTGAAGTTGACAGATTTGGGACGGTCGCATGTTGGCAACGTGAACCTCTAAACGAGATTTGTCTTTCTTATTTTTAACATTTTTTTTCTCAATTATCAATTTTTTGGATTGGCTATCAAAAACGACACTCTGGAACACGAAGGATTCATCTTCGTCAAAAATTTTGGTGACAGATATGTCCATTGTATGGCTATGGTGGATGGCGTCTTTGGGTTGATCAAGGAAGCGGATCATGCTATCCATATCAGTGTCAAGTTTCATGTTCTCACTCTGAATTTACAGCTCTTCCGCCTACCCCAATTTTTTTTTTCTCTTCTTCTCTACTGGAAGCTTGTGAGAACTATCAATTTTAGAATGAGGAGGGTCGTTATCTTCTCCTCTGTTTGAAGAACTCTGAGTTTCTTTATTGGTGTGGTGGGTCGTTGGAGCGATGCTCCAGGATGTTGTACTTTTGAAGTGGTATTTGTGGATTGAACACTCTTGTTACTGGGACCTTTCTCCTATTGCATGTACAATTTAGTGCAGCTTTGCACTGTGTCCACGTCATCAGCATCAGAGGCAGGACCGTTGTCGCCATTGTCTCTATTTTTGGGCAGGTGTTTATTTAAAAAACAATCGTCGAGGCCAAGTGTTTGTAAATGTTGTCGAAAAATATTATAAGGGTCAAACCCTCTTATGATTTCAGTATATCTCAGGTTGGAGAAGCTAAAATGTGCTGCGAAATCATCAATTTTGTTGACGTTTTTCAACACGAACTCCCCTACTTTCCAAGGCAAAGGAATGAACTTTTTTTTTATTCTTCTTTTGGAACAGATGGAACCAGTAGTTGTATTGACGTGCTACTTATGCAACAAAAATTTTGTCTGTAATGTGACATGGAAGGAGAGAAGGTTGTTCCATGGAGCCAAAAATTCTTATCACAGTGTAATTATCCAAAAGTTTGAGTGTCCCCTTCTTGTCCAAAAAACTAGTTGCCTGTTCAGGATATGCGGGGAGTATCTTCTCTTAACAACAAAACTTTGAAAACATACAAGAAGACATTAAAAACCTCATAAAAATAGTGGGAAGCCTTATGCTTCCACAAGGCCTGGTACCAGAATGTTACTGGGTGCAATTCGCAGTTGACACTCTTGGACAAAGACAGTTGTGGAAATCGACAAGAATGCGCTATTGCAAAAACTAAATAGGATGCTATATAAAATTTATTTTTCCTTTTGTAGCTTGACAATTGGGAATAGATTTCATGGGAAATTAACCTGCCCCAATAAAAAATGGCTTGTTTGTTGACTGTGAAATACAAAATATAAAGAGCCATGCGAGAAACAGTTGTTGTGGACTCCTGTCTAGTTATTCTTGTAAACAACCAGACAATTTCGCGAAATGGATTTATAAATGAACTAACCTGCATGCTTGTAATATCTTCAAGAACTAGAAGCAGGTTTTCCAAAAAATGGGGCAAGAGGTCCAATCCGTTATTATGTTTTTCTAGGAACTGTTTGCAATCTTCTCCTCTGAACGTCAATGTTGGCTCCGACAATTTTAGCATCTGGCGGAAGACCTGAGGTGACAAAGAAATAGAAGAGAGGTCCCACAATGGAATAATTATTTTCTCTAAAATAAATTGATTGGAGCACCAAGAGACGAGGTCCTTACAGTAAAAAACCTCAAGGACACAATCTTCATGAGAAATCCTAGAGGTCCAAATTACTTGGTTCTCTGCAACAGAGGTTGAGTAATAATAATATGCCCTGGACCATTGGAAGTTTTGGTCCTCATGCCCGAAGATGTTGAGTGTATCTCCATAGAAATGTTGTCGAGGTGATGCCATAGGTTTATGAGAACACTGGTTTGTTGCAGATGATGGTTTAAATGAACAATTAGAGCCAATAATGTAACTCTTCGCTAAATCTTGGTTAAATGCTTATGAATGGGAAAGCTCCTCGAGCCTTTCGCTGAGTAATGACAATCTGTATGGGTGGTGCATGATGAACTGTTAGAAGTAAAGATTATTTAATGCATATTTAGAAATGCGAAGGTGGCGGGTATGACGAAGAGAAATTAAAGATTGGAGGTTTCGTGAACGTGCGAAGGCCACGACGTGCGAACGATATTTCATGATTTTGAAATCAACACTCGAAAGGGATAGTATAATCCCCCTGCAAATTTTGGTTTA
>SNQJ01S0047174.1:0-18571 GCA_010110895.2 Picea sitchensis | reverse complement strand
ATTGAAATGTATTATGTAATAGAATCTACCTTGGTTTAGCAGATCTCAAGAGTTGCCAGATTTAGAGATTTTTTGGATAAATGAGAGTATTGTGGATCTGAGAGATCCTAGGAATATGTTGCATATTTTAAGGAGAGTGATTAAGATCTAAAACTAGTTTACAGTTCATATACCTTCTTTAAATTTGTAAGCCTACAGGAAGAGAAGAGGTTTGAATTATACAAAGAGAGGAATAGGAAGAGTGTGAGTTGAAGGGCCAAGTGTGGCCAAAAAGGGCCAAAGAGAGGCCAATCGAATGTAAATCGAGTCAAAAAGGTTGAAGGACTTCTGTAAACCTATATACAGAGATCCATTAATAGATATCTGTGTATTTTTATTGGGCTCTCTATGTTAATGTGGAGTTGAATTTCCATCTCATTGTGTGAATTGTCCCTACGTGGAATTATTATAGTCCAAATTGGATTTTCCATGAGCATGCGCAGGTTTCGAGTTTTAGGTGTGTGAAAACCCTTAGTTCAGAGGGAAAATGAAAGATCATGACCTTTGATCATCAATCATTGGATGATTAATGATCCCAAATTGAAGATTGATCAGGGTCGAGTGATAATCTTATCGAATTGGAATCAAGAACAAACAGAGTTTAAATTTCCATTATGTGCACAAGAGATCAAGAGTCGAAGAAAGGTGAAGAACATAGTTTGAATTTCCTTTACAGACGAGGTGAAACAATGACCATCAGATCAAAGACATGGAATAAATCATGATCATCAATTTATCATACCAAGGATTCATTCATGAGTATTAAGTTTGGATGGCTGAGATTAGATCTGGAGAGGAGATTATCCAGATCTACGGTGGGATTAAGTATTTAATCAAAATATGATACGCTGAGGGAGAAGTCGTCTGAATACTATCGAAGTAGATATCATCGGAGGACATATTAGAGGATAACTCCAATAGAATGACACCAATCAATGGCAAGGATTTATTCAGGGTGAAACGGATCAATGGTCCTGAAAAGGACACGTGGCAATTGATCGATGAAGACCAGGGCATAGGAGAATAGATATGCGGTGTAGATTCATTAGGAATATCTTGATTAATGGCTCTAGAAGAAGACATGTGGTGATATTCTATTGAGACGAGTGTTTTTTCAGAGTTGACCATCAGAGTATTTGACTCTGACTCATTAGAGTAGTTAAACTCCAATACCCTGGCACCAATACCCCGATGAAAATCCGGTCGTCCAGCGGAAGAATAGATCTACGATGAAGATATATTGTGCACATGGAACATAATCGAAGGTTAAATAAGTGACAATTCTAGAGAGGGACATGTGGTGATATCATGTTGGAGACAAACTATCGAAGCACGAACCCATCGAAGTGACTCTATTCCAGAATAATCTGATAAAGAAAGGTTTGAATTGTTGAGCACTTACAATTCGTCGAAATCATTGGAGTTTGAATGGTCAGAGCGACTCACTACAAAGGAGGTCCGAAAGAGAACTCTAACTAGAGAAAATTTTGATGATTTACGGGGAGTTAAGTGCCCCACAATATAAGCGATTAGGCATGGTACTTGGTCTTATGGAAAGATAACGCATGGGGTTTTGAAGTCTTATAGCTAATAGGGATAAGCGCACAGATATAGTGCTTGATTACATGGAAATAAAGATGCCATCGAGAAAATGTTTAGCGCCTAGAAAAAATAAGGGCTTGACATTAATGTTAAAGGAGTTTAGAGAAGATCTGAAAGGTGCTTAAGGTAAGCACTCTTCTCATGAAGCCAAATAGTAGACCGACAATTTAACAAAGAAGTCATGAAACTCTATTAGAGGAGGATTTTGGGCCCAACTTAATAATTAAGAGAAGCTCGAATTCTAGATCCATTGCAGAGTTGATCTAAACTCTGAACCTGTGGAAGAAATAGGTCGGGAGGTCATCATTTTTGGTATCAGAGCGCAGTTGTGATCTGCAATTGGAAAAGGGAAATCTGAAAATTTGCAAATTGCAAAAGGAAGTTGTTGAAGATCAGTGAAACTGTATAGAAGACGCAGGTCAGCTAATATCTGGACGTAAGGTATTATTTTACCTTTAGATTTTGAAGATTAATGTAAAAAAGGGTTTTGTGTAAAGGGATACGGATACAAAATAAAGGGACAAAGTTAAACATAGGAACTTGGAGGTTTCATAATGGAGGCAATTCCAACCAGGAAGTAGAATTCGGTCGATATGTTGAAGAGACAAGATCTCAGAACAAATCTTGCACATACTAGTAAAATGATTTATAATTAACTCTATTTAAAAATATTGGTGATTGTAAGTAGCAGTATAAGGATACATGAATGGTAGCAATCGTTACACCTAGAGAATCTGTGATAGAGGAAGAGGGAGCAAGCAAAGCTCTCAAGTGAAGAAACTTGTGGCAAAAATAACCTTGCAACAAGGGATGTTGTAAATGCTTATAGCTTAGGAATGAAAGTGAGGATAATAGTAGAAGTTCTCAAAAGAGTGTGAGTAGGTGAAGAGCCAGATAAGAGCAGAGGATGCTCAGAAGGTTCTAAAGGAGAGAAACAGTAATACCAAGAGGTCAAGATCATGAGGAAATATTGATGAGGTATTGAGTGGCAAGGTATAGAGACTTTCTACAAAGGAGGCTTGATGCAACTCACTGTGGGAAAGGAGAATATCAAAAAAGAAGGATATGGAGATGACTATTGATAGTCATGACAGAGGTTCAAGAAGAAGTCACAACTACAAGAAAGATGACACTAAAGTAGTTCGAAGAAAGGAGATGAGTCAAGAGGAATTTGATAGATAATTTGTTGAGGTAAAGGAAAGACTCGATATAATTATGGAACTACTACAAGAAATAAATGAAGACCAGATATTGGGTTGGAAATTGAAGAAGAAGGTCAAGTGGCCTATATTGCATTTGTTTGCAAGGAAGATGAGACAGATCTTGAAGCACATGATGAGTGCTTGGATGCAAGAAGAGAAACTAAGAGGAGATGAGTTTAGATAGAGGCCAATGACAAAAGAGGGAGTTCACATTTGTGAAATAGAGAAAGGATCATTCCTTGGAGAGGATGTTAATGGAGATGTTGATGGGAGACATGTTTTGAGTCTGATGGAATGTTAGGAAAGTTCAAATCATCATGTGAGGATGATGTCAAAGGCATCAAATGAGACCATAGGGTCTTATTTCTTAAGACTAATTATTGGTGTGTGTTTGCATGTAAGAAGAACCAAGAATTTGTTCCAAAGGAGGAAGAGACAACATTGTCTCATGAAGGTGATCAGGAACAAGATCGTTTTTAGTTAAGTTATGCATATTTTGAGAAGCAGGAACAAGAAATTGTCATAATAGTGAACCATACAAACATGGCTCATGAAGACGACCTTGAATATGAAGAAATTGAGGAACAACATTCAAGTGCAATGCTAATGGATTTTGAAGAAGAATTGAGGTTCCTGGAAGAATGGCTAGAGAAGCCTAATGGAGAAGAAGACTACATAACAGTTGCAAACATAGAACATCCAAGAATGAATAGTTGCAACATTGTAAGTGAGGAAGTTTGAATTCAATACATAGGATTGTCTTGTGAAGATGTATTTTTGCTACATACACAGCATGAATATGCAGACCAAACGATTGTCTTGAGAGACAATAAGGAGAATGAAGGTAACCAAGAGACTTCCAAAGGTACATATGAACGTGAGATTTATGAAATCAATCAGTCTTCCATGAAAGAGAAAGCAGGTTGGAGGAGTCAACTAAGTGTCTCAAACACTTTTGGGGAAGTGTATGAAGAATAATGGAGAAAGATGTAGAATGGAAGACATATCCAGGGAGAGGTTGCAGATTTTGATGAGTATTCCCATGGGCTTAAGGACTTCAAAGAAGTTGAAGATAACATTGATATTATATTTTAGCGAGCTAGATAAAGGAGTGGGATGAAGATATGGCAGCAAGAGACATACACATTATGTCTACAAAAGTGCAGTAACAAGTTTGCAACAGTTACATGGACCAACAAATGGTAGATTTGGACATAGAAATTGATGAACTATGGAAGTTAATGATGAATAAGTCTAGATGGGGATACCATGGGATGAAAAAGGTAGTGAGCCATGAATTACATTTGGTTGAGAGAGACTACATCAGCAGGGTGATTGGAAAACAATAGAGTAAAGTATGGGATCTTGGAAGATTGCAGGCAACAACAATGAAACAACAAGGCTAGTAAGTAGTAGCATAAGATATGGGATCCAGGAGGACTTCAACAAATGAAGACTCATGATCAAGAGATCATGAAAAAATTTAACCCTAGGATTCTGGGGTAGGATCATTTTTTCTTCCAAAAATAATCATTTTGAGAAGACCTGGGGGGTCTTAGAATTTACCAAGGGAGTGGATTCCCTAACTTGGAATTATTGTAAATTATGTGATTTTATTTGAACTATAGAAGAATAGAATTAGTTGGATTGGATTTTATTTAAATGTCATATGTAATTGAATCTTCCTTGGTTTATCAAATCTCAAGAGTTGTGAGATTTAGATATTTTTTGGATAGATGAGAGTATTGTGGATCTAAGAGATCCTAGAAATATGTTTCATATTTTAGGGAGAGTGATTGGGATCTGAAATTGATTTACAATTCATATACCTTCTTTAAATTTGTAATCCTACGGGAATATAAGAAGTTTGAATTAGACAGAGAGAGGAATAGGAAGAGTGTGAGTTGAAGGGCCAAGTGTGGCCAAAAAGGGACAAAGAGAGGCCAATCGAATGTAAATCAGGCCAGAAAGGATGAAGGCCTTGTGCAAACCTATTTACAAAGATTCATTAATATATATCTATGTGTTTTTATTGGGATATATGTGTTAAGTTGGAGTTTAGTTTTCATTTCAATGTGTGAATTGTCCCTGTGTGGATTTATTACAGTCCAGGTCAGACTTTCCATGAGTGTGTGTAGGTTTCGAGTTTTAAGTGTGTGAAAACCCTTAGTTCAGAGGGAAAAGGATAGATCATGACCTTTGATCACCGATCATTGGATGATCGATGATCCCAAATTGAGGATTGATGAGGGTCAAGGGATAATCTTATCGAATTGAAATCAAGAATGAACATAGTTTAAATTTATATTATATGCACAGGTGACCAAGAGTCGAACACTGGTGAATAAAAGAGTTTGAATTTCCTTTACAACTGAGGAGAAACAATGATCGTCAAATTAGAGACAAGAAATAAATTGTGATTGTTGATTTATCATACCGAGGATTCATTCATGAGTCTTATGTTTGGATGGATAAGATTATATTTGGAGAGGAGGTTATCTAAATTGATGACAAGGGTAAGTATTTAATCATAGTTCGATACTCTAGGGGAGAATTATCCGAATGACTCTCATAGTAGAGATCATCAGAGGACATAGAAGAGGAGAACTACGATAGAACGGCACTGTTCAATGATGAGGATTTATTCGAGGTGCAATAGATCAATGGTCCTGGAAAGGACATGTGGCAGTTGATCGACGAAGATTAGAGTGTAGGGGAATATATCTACGATGCATATTCATTCGAAATATCTTGATCAATGGTTTCGAAAGAAGACACCTATAGATCTTCTATTGAGACGAGTGTTTGTTCGGATTTGATCATCGAAGTATTTGAATCTGACCCATCAGAGCAGTTAAAATATGATACCACGACACTAGTACCCTGATGGAAATCTGGTCATCCATCGAAAGCAGAGATCTACGATGAAGATCTATCATGCACGTGGAACATAATCGAAGGTTAATTGAGTGATAGTTTTGGAGGGGGACATTTGGTGGTATCTTATTGGATTCGAGCTATTGGAGTACAGACTCATCAGAGTGAATTTATTCCATAATACTCTGATAAAGAAAGGTATGAATTGTTGATCACTTTTAGCTCATCAGAATCATTTGAGTCTAAATGGTTGAAGCAACTCACTACAGAGAAGTTCGATAGAGAAATCCAACCAGATAAAAGTCTGATGATTTACGGGGAGTTAAGAACTCGAAAATATAAGCACTTGGTCATGGCATTTGGTCTTATGGAAAGATAACACCTGGGGTTTTTAAGTATTAGAGATAATAGGGATAATAACAAAGATATAGCGCTTGATCGTATGGAAATAAAGAGACCATTGAGAAAAGGTCTAGTGCCTAGGAAAAAAATGTGTTCGACATTAATGTTAAAGGATTTTAGAGTATATCTAAAAGGTGCTTAAGGTAAGCACTCTGCTCATGAAGCCGAATAGTAGACTCACAGTTTAATAGAGAAGTCATGAACTCTGTTGGAGGAGGATTTTGGGCTCGAGTTAAGAATTAAGAGTAGCTCGAATTTTGGAGCTACTATAGAGTTGATCTAAACTCTGCACCAATGGGACAAACGGGTTGGGAGGTTATCACAATCAATAATTCTAGCAATACTATCAAGGCATGTCAAGGTATGAAATTTTGGTTTTACAAAATGTATATGTTAGTTTGGTATTATATTAATGCATATATGGAAATAATGGTTCAATGCATATGCCATGCACTTGATATAAGAAATATGGTCAAATTATTTAGTTTGTTAAACATCAAAACTTGGATATAAGATTTGGCATATTCGTATGGATATGTGCACTAATATGGATATCATATTGCACAAGGTTGAAGTGATATGGTAGTGATAACTTTCAATTTGTAAATGGTATAAGTTTTATGGTTGACATTCTTACACATCAAAATCACTCATTGCAATGAAGGCTAGTGTCGTCATTACAAATGTCGCAAGTGTCACATATTGATCACAAGTGTCGCAAGTGTCTCAAACATCATATTGTTATCTTGCCTATGTCGTCTCTCTAACGACATCATAAGGACACTTAAGACAACTGAAAGACTAGTTTTGAAGAGGAAAAATCAGTTGACAAGGAGTACAAGTCTTTTTCCATGGAGCAAGCCACTCAAAAATCAAATTTGGAAGGGAGCGCTCCCCTATATGCTATCAGGCAGCGTTGGCGCTCTGTGCCCTCTTCTAGGGGAGCGTTCCAACTCTCTGTTCCCCTTTTGAGGGAGGGCTAGTCCTTTTTGAGCGAATTTTGGACTGTTGAGACAAATGAGGGAAGAATCCCCTCAATCTCTAAAAGAAGTTGGATTCGAATATGAGGTCAAACCTCGATCTTAGGGAAGATCCACAACTAAAGGAGAGGAATCCTCAACTTATCCCAAAGATATCTCAAGTGGTTAGGCCTCTCCAATCCTATATAAGGAGGCCTTCTCATGGTGAAAGGTATAATATAGAGATCGGAGATACCAAACTTATGATCTCATGAGTGGTATTGGAGATTGGAAAAGATAGAAAGCTTCAGAGTTATGATTCCATAAGTAACATACCATTGAAGCATAATCAGTGTGGATTACTTGAGCATACGTTGGACAAAGAGAGCTGGAAGAAGCTGTTGCACCTTCATCAAAGGTATGTAAGTACTCTTCATTTTTTCTCATTAATATACATATATGCTTGGCCTTTTTCTTTCAAGTTTGTGTTTGTTCCACATTAACTTGTCTCTAGTAGATAGATCCGTTTTTGAGCTAATCTTAGTAGAATAGGAAGCTTGTTGTATCTTTGTTTGTTCTACGGGACTTATCGAGGAGCTTAGGATTGAAGCTCAACTTGGACTGTGCAAGGACAAACACCATTAAAAAGGTGCACTTTTCTTCTTCCTCTTCATACATTATCTTAATTAGATCTAAAAGGATGTAAGTGACCAATGATAGCACCCTTTCTATCTTGGTCTTAGGAGTCTAGAGACCAAGAGGGAATCCACTTCTCCGCAGAGGGATTCACCATTAACAGATATTGGCAACTCCATTGGGGATGGAGCTATGATTTTTTATTGCTTTCCTAGGTTTTGTTTTGGCCTTTTCCAACTATTTGACCTTCTCCATAATATCTTTGATTCTTAGATCTGATTGATTGGCTCTTGATTTCATCACACTCAATTTGATTGACTGAGTTTACTTGATTGACTGAGTTTCTGGGCATTTTTCTTAATTTTGAGAGGCTAGTGCTTCCTTTCCCTTGCTACCAGAGCATTGGCGCTCCCTACTAGTCTTACATAGAGTGTTGAAACGCTCTGGTGCCCTTTACACCAAAGCGTTGCTCCTTTTCTGTGAAAAATCCTCTAGGTTTTCATTCTCTGAGGTTCATTTTTTGCTTTTGGCACTTTATCAGAGTCTTATCATCTCAGTATATGTTTGTCTTGGCCTTCAATACTCTTCTTTCTAAGAATTGATCACCTTTTATTTGGAATTTTGACATTTTTCTTCCTTACCTTGAAGTCACTCTTTGTCTTTGATGATTTAAAGTCAACTTACTGTTTTCTTCTCATTTATATGACTGAGTGGAAGATTTTGTGAGGAAAATAAAGGATATATGCACTATTCCATTTGATATTTGAGGTAATTTTCCCAAGCAATTCTTGGTTTTTCATCATCCATTACCTTCCTCCTACCTTCACCAGAAATTTCACCTTTTTTCATGCATTCTGGGTAATTTTTTGCAAATTGTTGGCTATTTTTTCTGAGTTTCTCGGAGCACCAACGCCCCCCTGTAGGCCATACTAGAGCGTGATCACTCCCCTACAATGTTTTAAGGGGCATTTCAACACTCTGGGCACCCATCTAGGGGAGCGCTAGTGTCTTTTTTGAGTGAATTAACCTTCTTTTGTTCAGTCTTTTGCAGCCTGTTTTGTAGTACTCTTTACCCAAAGTTTGTGGTTGGTTTGTGAAGTTGTTTGGATTGGTTCTTGATGGTTTTTTATTCTTGTCACTCTCTTTTGTATTGATTGGAGCTTGAAACCTCTTTCAGAAACGTGAAATTTCCTTTTCTAGTTGCATTTTTGTCGGGACAGTTTTGAGTGGTTTCTCTTTCTCCCTATCATTTCTTGGATTCTTCTTTGCATTTTATTGTCTTCCTTGAATGCTTGCAATTGAAGTAGCGGAATTGCATGTTTTTTGGAATTTTAGGACATTTTGTATCTGGAATGATGAGTGTTTTCTTCTTCTCGTAGCATAGCTTTCATCAAAATGGAAATATTGCATATTCATATCTTTGCATAACTTTCGAGTCGGTCAAAACACCATATTGTCCATGCCATTTTCCTTTTGAGTAACAACAACCTTAAAAAATCAAGCACTAAACTAAAAATTGATTAGACATTTTTACATTTTTTGGTAGCAAACCTACATCAGATTAGTTTTAGGGCTTTGGAATAGGTGTGAAAGATAACTTTCCAAAGCTACAAACAAACATAGGATCTTGTCTTAGGGAGCGGTGAAATCCAATTGCTACATTTTGTCCTGGGAATCCCTTCTCACACAAGGGTCAATCACGAGGTTGCGTTAAGATTGGCAGAGCTACTCACCCTGCTTTGTTGGTCTTGGTGTAGATATTGCGTGTATTATGGGGGTCGCTTGAAGGTATACCCACAATGATGAGTGGAATCCTTTCAAGTTGATTTTGGGCTAGATACCCTTCCCTTGCGCGTGGATTGGACTGTCGAATGTTTACCCAGGAAGCATTGTTGTAGTTGGTAACCTTAGTTGCCTATCCCTTTAGGGTTTTTACATAAGGTGATTGTGGAGGGGCAAGTCTTCACGTTACCTGGAATCAACGTTGGCTAGACTCACTCGGGCTCCTTGGAGGGTATACCCATGATTATGTGTGGGAGCTTGCACCAGGGTGTAATTCCGTTAAGCAGTTCGTCAACGCAACTTTTTTGCCTACTCTATCTCAGCCCCTTCTTACTTTGTTCCCACGACGTTGGATTTCATCACTAACTAGTTTGATCATTGTGAGAAGGTTTTGTTTGCTTGCTTGCTTACTATATTTTTAGTGTGTGTTGTTTTTTCTCCCTAGCATAATCTAGGTTGGATCTTTATTTTTACGGCGTCAGTTCCTGGAATGACCAATGAAGGAATCCCTTTTCTAGGCGAACCCTTTGTTTTTCCTTCTTACAGAAATGTTGGTCCTCCTTACATCGCTACTTTGAGGCTTCCAGGTATCACAATTGGGTTACTAATATGGTTTTTTTCCACTCCAGTGATCTCAAATGTAGGTGCTTCATATGTAAGCACACCACCCACACATTAACCTCATGTCAACCTTTCTCCTTCTTCGCCCATCAGGTCTCCTTCCATTTCTCCTTCTTCGCCTAGTGAAATATATCAAGCGAGTAGCAACATTGATAAGATGAAGAAGAAACGAAAAGAGAAGAAGAAGAACCAGAAAGGGACCAAGCCTCCAACTACATCAAATGTTGGATCCAAGCAACCAACTACTATTAATAGTACTGGGAGTGTTGATAAGGTTGATAAGATTAAAACAAAGAATCTGAAACCCAAATTCCCTTACAGTCTTTGTAAGGGTGACCACTTTCTAAGGGATTGCCCTGGTATCCCCAAGGTCTTAGAAATGTGGTCCTCCACATCATCGGCCTTTGCTAGAAATGTTGGTGACACCCCATCAACTAGTAACGTTAAGGTTGGTAAGAAGAAGACTACTGTCAAATTCCCTTGTATGTTATGCAAAGGTGATCATTATTCTCACCTTTGTCCTCATATGGACGAGGCTTCTTCTCTTTTGGACAAGCTTCAATGTCCAACTGGTTATCGTAATATTTCCCCCAACCCATCGTTAGTTGATGGACTGGTTAATCTGGTTCCATCCCCGGTCAGTCCGGTTGATCATGCGGTCAATCTAGTTTCCTCCTCGATTGAACCAAAAACCCAAGTAGTTGATCCAGTTCCATCATCAATTAACCCCACTCTTCATCAAAAGAGTGAAACCAAAGTTGTCAATCTGGTCACATCCTTCGTTGAACCAGCTGACAAAGTGGTTGATTCGGTTTCGCCATCGATCGATCCCACTCCTCCATTGAGGAGTGTTAAAGTGACTGATCCAGTTCCTTCCTCAGTCAGTCCCAACCTTCATCTAAAGAGTGTCAAAGTGACTAATCCAGTTCCTTCCTCATTCACTCCCACCCTTCATCCGAAGAGTGCCAAAGTGGTTGTTTCGGTTACTTCATCGGTCAATCCCACTCTTCCTCTGAATAGTGCCAACGTGGTTGATCTGATACCATCATCGATCGATCCTACTCTCCCTCTAGAGAGTAAACTAGATTCTTCCCATGTTTTTCTCGTTGATACATGATCTACTGTGTCGGGGGGCATTCCTCCTTCTCCTGCGAAAACCCCTCCAAGTAATGAGGCCATCCTTTTTTATTGGGGTGCGCTAACTGGACCTCGTCTTCCCTCTCACATTCCTTTCAATATTACAATACAGGTTTGTGTTCGGGACGTTCCTCATGCGCTAATAGATGAAGGTTCGTCCGTTAGTATTTTTCCCTCTATTGCTTGGAAAGATTTACGTTATCCTCAGCTTGTGCCAGTTACCTAGACTCTGTTCACTTTTAACAGAAGAACTAGTCACCCTTTAGGGATCCTTCCTCATCTTCCCATAACTTTGGGAGGGAAAATTGTCTTTATTGATGTTATGGTAGTCCAAGACCCCTTGGATTTCAATTTACTCCTTGGGCGAGATTATGTCTATGCCATGAAAGATATTATGTCCACTCTTTTTCATGTGGTATATTTCCCATACGATGGAATAATGGTGACTATTGATCAACTTTCGTTTGTTGTCCCTGACTTGACCATCAACCCAATGACCTCCCTAAACGGGTCTTATATGCAGTCGGTATCACCCCTGCCACAGGTCAATTATGTGGCATTGTCTCCCATGACTTCAAGTTTCGATGACTTAGATCCGGTAGTTGACATGGTGATCTCTTCGATAGGGCTATTGGAGCCTGATCTCCTTACCCCTTTCGCGACCCCCGACATGTGTCCTTTCCAGAGAATTCTTCTTCCATCCAGTGAAAATATCTTGGAAGCCATGACCAAGTTTTGTCCCTTGACATGGTGTCCTTCCAGAGAATTATCCTCTTGGAAGCCATGATCAAGGAAGGTCATGAGCATAGTTTATGTTCTTTGTGGCAAGCTCGTTAAAAAATGAAACAAAATCCATGACCATAGTTTCTCTTCTCTGTGGCAAGCTCGTTAAAAAATGAAACAGAAGCCACGAGCATAGTTTCTCTTCTTTGTGGCAAGCTCGTTAAAAAATGAAACAGAGGCTATGAGCATAGTTTTTCTTCTCTGTGGCAAGCTCGTTAAAAAATGAAACAAAAGCTACGAGCATAGTTTTCATCTCTGTAGAAAGCTCGTTAAAAAAATGAAACATAAATATGAGGATTGAACCCGGAGCCTTGAGCATAGTTCTTTTCCTGTGTCAAGTTCGTTAAAAAATGAAACAATCACCTCTCATGTCAGGTCGAGTCTTTTGCCAAATCTCGTAGATGTCGAGTCGATTCTTTTGTTAGGTCTCGTATTTGAACCTTCATTTCATCCACTTGTATCATTTTTCTCCATCTAGTACAGAAATTGGTGACAACCTCAAAGTCAGTGAATGAATTGAAGCTTGGGGGTCATGTATCTAGCCTTTGATGATCATTCTAGAGTTAAGCCATAAGGTTTCAAGATGGGGGCAGAGTACCAACCATCCCTGGGTATCCCTACCTTTGGAAATTACGTTGGGAATTTACAAGCATAGTTTAATTTTGTTTCAATCTTGTATAAAAATGAAACCAATACTGAGCTTAGTCTTTGTTCTTTCTCGTGCTCATAACACACTGGGTAAAATTTTATCTCTTTTTTGGACCCGCATGGATACACGAAAAAGGAACCCCTTGGAGTCGTCTTTAAGCTCTTTTCAGACTCTCTAAACGTGAAAAGATTGTTGAGTGATCTTGCTTCCTTTCCCACTCGTTAAAAGGTTTGAAAGGGTGTCTTTCGAGTGATAATTTATCTCTTTTTTGGCCTCGCAATACTAACATTATGAAAAAGGACAACATTAGAGTCATCTTTAAGTCATTTTCAGACTCTCTAAATATGAAAAACAAGTGAGTTTACCTTCTCTGGACTTGTTAAACAATCATACATTGAAGGGTCGATACGGGATTGAACCCTTACTTCTTCCAGTTTGTTGAACAAAGGAAGAGGAACTTACAGAAGGTGAGTTATATTGATCATGTGTTACCCTCCTCGATCTCTTTAAACCAAAAAGAGGTACTTGTCTATTTGGATGGGGGGAAAATTGAAAGAAGCAAGCCAAGCATTTTTTGAGAACTTTACTAGTAACCTTATAGTTGCCCTTGAACACGAAATTTTATATTTGCACGCATTTCGATATATTGAACCTTTGCACTGAACCAATCCTTTGAGTTTCTTCACTCCTTTAAGTCACCCGACGAAAGTCACAGTATCCACTGCATTATCAAGTTTGGTCCATGTCAAGTTTTTGTTGTTATGCCTCAGTGTTCAAGGGAAGTATCTGCCTCAAGAGTCAACCATCACAAATTCTTGTTTCAATACCTATGTCAGTCCATGTTCATTTTATCCACCAATTACATCTTTGTGTCAGTTTTGTGTCGTTGATGGGGGATACACCAAGGCCCTCCTTCAACGATTTTATTCCTATCGTCTTCAACGCATTATCCAAGAGCTAGACTTAGGAACCAGTTAGCACCTTGGGACCTGCATGCCTCAAGGGCAGGCCTCATCGCTTCTGAAAGTGGGTTTACATCATTGACCCCTGATCAGGTGATTCCAAAGATGTTTGACTTCAGTTCATCCATTCACATTCGTTGGGATGTACCAGATTACCTTGGGAATCATTGACATCAATGGTGATTTCCCCCGTGCTTGTTAATGATTTACCTCATTGACAGGTAATCAAGTGGTTTCTTCCATGTTCGACATTAGGACATCTACTCACATGGTTAGATTCATACTACATCGGGATTGGTAAGAAGACCCTGGGTTGATTCATCAATATTATATGAACTTTGCTCAGGTTGTGACGAAGTTTCTTTGAACATTGACACATATACTGTAACATAGATCCACTTTGTATTGGTCATGTCTATGTAGTCTCATATCGTAGATCCACTGTGTATTCTTCATGGCTAAGATCAGTTCAGGTCATAGAAGTATAGATCCACATTGTATCTTTAGTGGCTATACCCTTTTGTCAATATAATTATCAATCTGCAATGTATTATATGGCGGCCATACCTTAAAAAGTCTTTATCACTCAAGCATAGGAATGCATGCCTTGCGTTTGAAACATGTCATAATATTTGTTTGATGGTTGTGTGCATCTTTTTTCCATTCTCTCTAAGTCTATACCCTTGCTCGAAAAATTATACAAAGTACGTCAGTCATCATCGTCTTTTGACTTCGCACTTTGGGGGGCAATCTGTTACACATCAAAATCACTCATTGCAATGAAGGATAGTGTCGTCGTTACAAATGTCACAAGTGTCGCATATTGGTCACAAGTGTCACAAACATCATACTATTATCTTGCCTATGTCGTCTCTCTAACGACATCATAAGGACATTTAAGACACCTCAAAGACTAGTTTTGAAGAGGAGAACTCAGTTGACAAGGAGTACAAGTATTTTTCCATGGAGCAAGCCACTAAAAAATAAAATTTGGAAGGGAGCACTCCCCTATACACTGTTAGGGAGCACTAGCACTCTGTGCCCTCTTCTAGGGGACCATTCCAACACTCTGTGCCCCTTTTGAGGGAGCGTTTGTTCTTTTTGAGTGAATTTTGGACTGTTGAGACAAATTAGGGAAGAATCCCCTCAATCTCTCAAAGAATTTGGATTTGAATCTAAGGTCAAACCTAGATATCGGGGAAGATCCACAACTGAAGGAGAGGAATCCTCAACTTATCCCAAAGATATATCAATTGTTTAGGCCTCTCCAAGCCTATATAAGGAGGCCTTCTCATGGTGAAAGGTACAATATAGAGATTGGAGATACCAAACTTATGATCTCATGAGTGGTATTGGAGATTGGAGAAGATAGAAAGCATCAAACTTATGATCCCATAAGTAAGATACCATTGAATCATAATCAGTGTGGATTACTTGAGCATAGGTTGGACAAAGAGAGTTGGAAGAAGTTGATGCACC
Source organism: Picea sitchensis (assembly GCA_010110895.2). Taxonomy (NCBI): domain Eukaryota; kingdom Viridiplantae; phylum Streptophyta; class Pinopsida; order Pinales; family Pinaceae; genus Picea; species Picea sitchensis. Next base: position 3,441 of record SNQJ01S0047174.1, on the reverse strand, counting down.
TTCATCAAAGGTCTGTAAGTACTCTTCATTTGTTCTCATTAATATACATATATGCTTGGCCTGTTTCTTTCAAGTTTGTGTTTGTTCCACATGAACTTGTCTCTAGTATATAGATATGTTTTTGAGCTAATCTCAGTAGAATAGGAAGCTTGTTGTATCTTTTTTTGTTCTATAGGACTTATTGAGGAGCTTAGGATTGAATCTCAACTTGGATTGTGCAAGGACAAACGCCATTAAAAAGGTAAACTTTTCTTATTCCTCTTCATACATTAGCTTAATTAGATCTAAAAGGATGTCAGTGACCAATAATAGCACCCTTTATGTCTTGGTCTTAGGAGTCTAGAGACCAAGAAGGAATCCACTTGTTCGCAGGGGGACTCACCTGTAACATACATAGTCCATAAGCATGAGTTTAAAGGTTATGTGTTTTGGTTTATGATGAGGTTCAAATGTGCATGAATTGAAATACATTTAATTTGGAATACACATATGTTATTGTGGATGGTTGGAATATAAATGTGATGGGTAATAGTTAGCCATGCATTGCATGAGAAAGGATGTGAGCGTTAATTCCCACATTCCTATGCTTTACCACCTCTTTCTAGCTAGGGTTATTGTCATTTCATTTGGTTTATGGTCTGTGGAGGATGAGCTACAACTCAGTTGTGCAAACCCTCCTCCTGTTCCTTGTTGCAACCGTCTCGACCTCCATAGTTGGTATAAAAAGTGATCTTGGAAAAGTTATGTTCTTGCTAGTCTATAAACATATTTTGCAAAAGATTTGTAAGATAATAAAGTAGCAATGGCTCTGAATTGACTGGTAATGAGTGTGGAAGTATTTATTTTCCCTTCTTTCACTCATGAAGAATAAATTTTTTTGAATGTTGTTCAAGCGCTTTACTTGCAAAAGAAAATAATGTTTTTTCACCCTCTCCTGTATGCATTACTCCTCTGAATTCATATTATAATTTTTTGTTTTCCTAAGGATTTGTTTGAAAATAATAATGGGTTGTGTAAGAATAATGAATAATGGTTCGAACCCATTTCTGTTATATTTGATATATGTCGAGTCTTGGCTTGGGTTTTGAACTTGAATTCATAAATGGTCTATTTATTATTGATATGGATATGCGACTAGCAGTTTATATCATACTCTATTTCATCGGGTTCAAACCTTGGTAATATGAAAAAAAAAAATTAAGTTGCATACAGTTCCAATGGAAACTATACACATTATGGCCATGTCCATTCTCATTTTGAAATGGAAAGTTCTGATTCAGACTCATAGTTTATGGTATAGTTATGGTTTGTATTTTATTTTGGAGTCGTTATAAAACCATGCACATCTCATGGTTGACCTTAGTCCTATTATTTGTTGAGGTTGTGAACCCTTTGATTCTCTTGCTGGCTATAACACTAAATCTAGTATTATTTTTTGTTACATGTACATGAGTAACCTTTGTTCCTTAAGTTTGAACCACTACTGGTATCGATGAGATTGTTTAAGTTTTATATGTTATAACTTGTTGCAAATTGAGTTCATTTCCCATTCAATTTCTAGCTCTATTCTATTCAAATTATTGGATAATTCGATAGAGTAGTGGTCATTTCATTTTGGAAAACAAGAGCTACAACTAGACACTTACTCTATTCATTATTCTAAGATAAATCCCACAACCTTATGGCTACAATACTAAGTCTAACTTGACTTTCTAACCTTTGCAATATTTATTAATCAACAGTCCCAAATAGCCATGAATATGAGAGTTGGGTTCTCCTTAAAAGAAGTAATATTGGTTGAAATCATTGTGAGTTGGTCATTCAAGAAGTTTTCAATGTTAAAGTCTGACACAAGATTTGAGTTTTTAAATATAAAGAGAAGATACATATTTGTCAATGGATATAAAGGTTTAAAATGAAAGTAAAAGTTTTATTTTTTATTACATAAACTAGGCATTTACCCCTCATTATTTATCATTTTCCATCCATTATTCCTATATCTTCCAATTCATATTTCATTTTAATTCGGTTCCATTCTCCCCCTTTTTATGTATTGAAAAATTTGATTAAGAGAAGCCATTTAAGGAGGTACTATTTGTGATTTGTTCATTATAGAAGATTTGTATATGGCATTGAAATTATTTTCTGCTCAAAGGGCGATATATGGACACTTTTTCATTTGGATTTGGATTCTTTAAACTCATATCATTATGTAGTTTGAGAATGAAGTTTGGACAAAAGGAATAATCTAGGCATACATGGATTGTTTTGGGGAATTGTTTAGGAATATTATAAAAGAACTACAAATAAATTATTAGCTCTACAATGGAAAATTATACAGTTTTATGTACATATATGATTGACTGTGTATGAACATTGAACATAAGTTTCTCAAGTTTTCCTGCCATTTCATATCAGTTTTCGTTAATTTCATTCCCTTTCTCATATATATCTATCATTATTTATTCATTTTTCACTCATTTCCCTGGTTCAAAGAAATAATAGACTCTTCATATGAAGAAATTTTTGCAAAGAGGTGTATAATTCATATTTTTGAAAGAAAAATAATGAGAAGATTTCCTATAAAAATGTTGTTTTTCTTCCCTATTTACATTTACTCCTATTCATTGTTCCCTTGCATGCTTGAATTACTTTGTCAATTTCAGATCGATAACTAAATAATTTTGAAAAAAATTGTAATAGATGTTTACTATAATGTGTCTTGTATTTTACTAATTAGAATGATGATGCATATAGAAGATATTTTTTAGTCAAGGAAGTAATAGGAGTGGAAACAAAAGTAACGGGGGTAGAAGAGGAAGAGTGCCCAATGTGTTTTGGAAACAGGGAAGAAACAAGACAATAATATTTTCAATACATTTTGATGTTGATTCTGAAGATTTTAACTAGCGGGTACAAACCATGTATAAATTGGATATATGAACCCTTTCAGACATCCAACATCACCACAACCTTAAGCTCCTCGTGATCCTCCCCTACAACCACATCCTAGTATTTTTTACTTCCCTGAATCTTATGTGCATCCAACTAATGATGGTTGGGAAAATAAACTCATAAATCCTCCCTCTGGCATAGCTCGTTGCCCCGATAATCCTTTACCTCCACCTCCTCCTTTGCAAGCAATGCCTCATGTTGCATCTATTGCCTCCATGGCCCAATCAATTCAATTTTCTATAAATTACAAAGTGTTGTTGATTGAACCGCAAATTGACAAGGAAAACAACCAACCAACTAACCAAGCTCAGATACATCCCAATCCTCTTCCATACATTCCAAGTGTTAGGACCACATATTGTACCCTTTTTGCCCATACTTTTTGCTATTATTATACCCTTCATCACCTGTATTTTGACTTATACTATCACTTCACCTGATCATTCCAAGGTACACAACGTCCTTTCTCATTATTATATGCTTAAT
>SNQJ01S0047173.1:93055-104055 GCA_010110895.2 Picea sitchensis | reverse complement strand
AGTCTTCTAGGGTTATTAGCCAACTCATTAGGGTTTCTTCTTGCTTCCCGGAGTATTCTATCCTCGTCAGGTTTACACGTGGAGGTAAATACCTCCCGCAACTGCCATAATATCAACACATTCAAAGGAAAATGTCAACCATTGTGATGAAATTAGACCTTTCAAAAGCCTATGATAGATATTGTTGGTTGTACTTAATGTTGAGAATTATAGCTCGAAAAGGAACTTTCGCACAAGTTTTGTGTGAACATGCGAGAAGTGGTTCAAGATATTTTCAAAAAGTAGTTCTATTTTTGAAAAGTGATTCTATTTTTGAAAAGTAAATTCTAATTTGTAATTCAATTTAGTTAACAAGTGAAAGTCTTATTTTTAGCAGTTGAGTCTAAAAAGTGTATTCCATGCATGCATGACCTAAACTGGGAATAATCTCATAAATAGATTAGAGTTTTGGTCTCAACTAAAACTATAAAAACAAGTCGAGATAGGGAGTTCAAATACACTTGAATAGTTGAGTGGGTTGAGCAATAGAGAGGGAGAGAGAACAAGTAGCTAGGAAAGAGACATTTTTGGCAGCACACAATCCTGTGCAATAGTACCATATATATCCATACAGTCGTATAGACAGAGCAATATTGGTGTCTATACTGGTCGTACAGCCGTACAATAGGCCGTACTCTCCCAATAAGTTGTTTCGCTCAGTTTGATGTATTTTTTGGTATCCGTGCAATGTTGTTTTTTAGGCAGCCTGCGGAAGTTTCCTTGTAAGTTTTTTGAAGGAATGAAAAGCAATTATTGGAGTAATAATCTATGTCGTGTGAAATTAATTTTTATGCTTCTGGTATTTGATTTCCAGCTATTGTGTGATTAATGCTATGGTCTGAAATTTATTTCTGCAATAATTAAATTCAGCAATCTACTTGTTTGATTGAGATCATAAGAACTTTAGTCACATAGGGCTTAGGGAATTTTCACATGGTATCAGAGCTTATTTCTCTGATTGAGATTCTCTAGGATTTGCAGCAGTAAATCAACTACAAGGAAGAAGGACCAATTAAAGGGTTTCAAAGTTTCATTTTCAGATTTCAGAGTTTGTGCAGTGGATCTCAGAGATGGCATCAGCTAGCCTCAGTTTCGATGACAAATTGGATGGTGCCTCAAATTTCTTATCATGGAAGGTGAGAGTTACACTATTACTAGAAGAGAATGATCTTTGGGATATTGTCAAGAACGTTGCTACTCCGCCTACAAATCCGTGAGAGTTGGTAGCTCCCAACAACAGGGTAATGAAGGCCAAGCAAATGATCTTGGATGCCATAAAAGATTATATGATCCCTCATATATCCAAGAAGAAGACAGCGAAGGAGATGATTGATGCCTTGGTTAGTCTCTACCAGAGTTGAAATATACACAAGAAGATGATATTGCAAAACAAACTCAGATCCATAGTAATGACTAGATCAAACACAATCACTAGTTACCTTATGAAGATCAGATAGATTCGTGATCAACTTGCAGCAGTTGGGAAAAAGCTTGAATATGGAGAGCTAGTGAACATGGCACTAAATGGTTTCCCAGCTTCATGGGCATTGTTATCGCGCAGTTTGTACTTGGAAGTAAAGGATAGGTGAAAGAAAGGCAAACTGACGAAACTGAGACTATCCTACCACTGTCACCTCAATAGGATAGCTCTTTCTGTTTAGGGTGGTAGGCCCAGAGGAGATGTCCCCGGTGACTTGGGGTTTTGAGAAGGCAAAGGCTTATGGCTAAGTAAAGTTTCCCCCCTCACAAATCACCAGAATGTTCGGCTAAACAACCAATAAAGATGAATGATAACCAAAAGTGTACCTACCCGAGACAAAGCAACAAGAAAACTATATATGTGCGAGATCACTTGCTAGTTAGTACTTCATATAATCAAGGACTTTCTGATATAAAGCAATTGATAGATAATATTGATGAAGCAAATCAATGATGTACAATGGCAATAGTCACAATGAGTCACTTCACAATAAATGCTAAAGAAAGCTTCACAATAAGCAAGAACGTTTTATCATCAATATTGTAATACCATCATTTATTTAGAAGCAAAGCAATTGATAGATAATATTGATGAAGCAAATCAATGATGTACAATGGCAATAGTCACAATGAGTCACTTCACAATAAATGCTAAAGAAAGCTTCACAATAAGCAAGAACGTTTTATCATCAATATTGTAATACCATCATTTATTTAGAAGCAAAGACTATCATGCATTAGCCAATCGTTCAACTTGCTTAAAGAAGCTAAAATGCTGCAAAGTATGACTATAAAACAAATGGATAATGGCAGCAATAGGGTTAGTAGGTCGGTGTAGGCTAGGGTTAGAAGATGTTAGCAATTGTTCAAGGTATTGGTTGTTTTGAAGTTTGTGATCAAGGCACTCAAACAGTAAGGTCTTAGATCAGTGCAATCATAGGGAAAATGGAGTCAAAAATAGCGGCAAATGTTGAAGAAGCAATATGATAATGGAAGGGCTAAAAGACAAAAGAGTTTGATGGTGAAGTGTTGTTGAGCCAAGGCTTCAACAATCAAACCCTAGGGGAAAACGGCTCACTAAGGTGTAGAAACCCTAGGCCTTAGTGTGTTTTCCTCCTTTAGCTCAATGACAAGATAAAAACAACTAAGAATGAAGAGCACGGGTAGGGTGTTGCAATGGCAAGGCCCTAGCAATGTCTTCAAAATATAAGAACTCCTTGGCACAATCTTAGCAGAGAATTAAAACAAGGACACCAACATCTGCTTGTTTCCTAGGGTTTATTCCAACAAATTCATTAACAAAATGCAAGTAAGATACTAAAACCATTCAAGTAATGGAAGGATTGCAGAAATTCACTTACATTCACCAAGTATCATCAATGCCAAACCCTAGTTATAAACCTTCCATCAAGAGAAATGCCAAAAATAGCCAAAACAAGCCTCCTTCAACAAGAGTGCACTAGAATTTCAGCCAAAACCCTAAAGAGGGAGCAAATTTCAGACCTCACACAAGTGTGAGTGAAAGATGATCAGAAAATGAGAGTAAAAACCCTCAATTTATACCATACCAATGACCTTAATTTAAATTTAGGTCACCAAAAGGTCGGCATCGCCAAAATACATAATAATATTGTTTTACATTAAATGTCATAATCAAACCCTAATCAAGCAAATAATGAGGACGTCGTGCCCTTTTAGGGTGACGTTAGCCCTTTCTAGAGCAATGTTGGCCTCCTGGAGCAAAACATTAGGCCTCCTTGGGCCTTCGCAACAAGCCACACGTGCCAAAACTGCCTCCCAAAACCTCCAAAAATGTTGGATGACGTCATGAACGTCTTGGGTGACGTCATGGCCTTCCAAGGCCAACGTCCTAGTGGAAAAAACACAACCCCCCTGGGTACAAGTCTGCTCAACTGCCTCTGGTGGAACGTCCTCCTCTTCCCCGGTGCAAACCCTCTAACCTGTCTTTGCCCCCTGCTGGGGTCTCAGCATCCATCTGGTGGGCTCTCAGCCCCATGGAGGTTCGAACTAATCATCTCCCCATGTGTATCTGTCCAATATGGTACCTGTCCGTCGGGTATGATCTTGCACATCAACAGATACACCCTCCATGGGCTCATAAGTCACAGGGATCATAGCAATGTCAATCACATCTAATCATCAATTTTATTAAGCATGTGCATAAAACCCCTTTTACTCAGTCAAGTGCTCAAAGACATTATACAAATCTGCAAGCCAAGTTTGGAGGAAGTGACAGGGCGTCCTATTGGGCTAGTGTTCACTGGATGTGGGATGTTTCCAAGAGAAATCAAATCCAAGTCATGTTAGTGGATGAGGTGGATAAGGAATGTCCTGACAAGGGGTGCAGTGATAGCAGGGAAATGCATGGCTTACCTGTAGGTGCCTTTGTAGAAGGTGAGTTGCACCTGTCCTGGATGCAAATGTTTTCAAGCCCATTCATGCCTTTTATCTTTATTCTTTATTGCTTTTTCTTTCAAGAAGCTAACCAGGGGACACTACCCTAGTGTGGTGACCAATGGTGGCAATGTTACCCACGAGCACTTTCACGGAAATGAGAAGGTTGGCTCGTGATGAGACCCCCTTTCTCTTGGCTATGCCACCAAGAGAAACTACCCTGGCGTGGTAACCAGCTGCTAGTAGTGTCATACCGCTAGATGCCCATGGACCTAATAGGTTGCCTCATAATGATATCCTCTGACTAGGTCTTGTTTTATTATTTTTTATGGGTCCCTATGTTTCTTGCTGAGAAGCCTTTTACTACTTTGTTGTGGATCCCTGGGCGAAGCATCTCGAGGTTTTATTTTTTAGGCTTTTATCTTTTTCCAGCTGTTTTTACCCTCTAGGCCATTAGCCCCTTCTTCCCACAAGGTAAGGTGCAACCCTTAAATATTTGGCCAACCCAATGCCTGGACCAGTGTAATGGGATGGATGAGCGGGAGGAAGATGGAAAGTGGTAAGTATGGTGGGAGCGGACGATGGCTTTTCATGAATCCCCCCAATGGCAACTCAAAACCTATGGGCACAAGCTTACTAGGGCATCATGTCATTCCCCCCAGATATAGTCAAGTGGATAGGTATAAGATCCACGCACCCGTTAGAAACAAAAAGAATTGAATGCACATATTCAAAGGTTTTGAGGATTAGAGTGACACATACTATGATACCCGGACTCATTACCTCATGGAGCAAGATCCACTTCTGCTACAGGACCAAGCCGAGGTGATGGATGTTGTTGCTGCTGACAAGGTGGAGGCGCTGAAGAAAAGAAAAGATGGGCCCTCCAAGGCCATGCTCAAGTCGATCTGGCTCTCGGTACTCCATGTCTAGGACCTGTGGGCCTCAAAACATAATCTCCTTAGTTATCCCTAAAGTGGGGGATAACAGGAACCATTTGTCAAAGGTATTTGCACTCGAGAAAAGCTTCTTGACTTTGAGAGGCTTTGGGATGACTGTATCTAGAAGGAGACTCGGATGGATTCAAAGGCCGACAAGAAGGATGGTGAAAAGAACGTAGCTCTATTTGCTCAATCAAATAAGGGCAGAGGTAAAGGACCCAGCAAGGGTAAAGGAAAGAGTGAGGAGTCAACCTCACAACCAAGAAAGAAGGACTTGAGTAAAATCAAGTGCTTCAATTGTCATAAGCACAGTCATTATGCATCACAGTGTCCAGATAAGAAGAAGGGTAAGAGAAGCAGCAGCAAAAGCAGGTAACAACCTCTGCAAAAACTCAGATGAACAAGTTTGTTGTCAAGTTCGAGAAGGATTTATCATTGGTATCTTGTCTTTCTACTAGCACAATTCCCAGGATTGTGTGGTATGTGAACAATGGGGCATCTTGAGATATGACATCAACCCGACAATTATTTTCTAGTCTAAAGAAGCAGAACTCAGGAATACAGGTTGAGCTTGGTAATGATGCCAAGTACCCAGTAGCAGGAGTTGATACTATTCCCTTCCAGCTCAAGTCAAGTAATTCCTTAGATTTTGACAATGTCTTGTTTGTACCAAGTCTCGGGAAGAACTTGCTTTCAGTTTCGGTTATGGAGGATAAGGGGTTTGCAGTGAAATTCACGAATCAACAAGTACTCATCAAACTAAAGGAATCTCGCCCAAATACAGATTAGTTAATAGGGGTTAGAGAAGGTAATTTGTATAGGTTGCAAGGTGAACCTCTTAGAGCCCTAGTACATAATAGTGACAACGTGTGTCAGTTGTGGCACAAGAGGATGGGGCACATGCATCACAAGGCATTGCCTATTCTAAGGGAGATAGTCATAGGTCTTCTGAAGTTCAGACTTGAGCAACATGGTGTATGTAGAGGGTCCACGCTTGGCAAGCATGCCAAGGTTGCTTTCCCAAGAAACAAGCATAAGTCTAAGGAGATTCTATACCTAGTGACAGAGGATGAGGAGCAAGAAGACAACAGCCTTCAAGTGCAGAAGGGGGGACGACAGCCTCTTGCACTTCTGTCAAGAGACCTTCATGGTTCAATCAGAAATTGAGGGATGCTCAGGAGCATATTGAGACTCCTAGGAGCACATTCAAAGAGAGCAGAGCTCCGAAGAAGTTTCCAAACTATATGGCATTGATGAACAACATTCTAGATTCCAAGCCTTCCAATTTTCAAGAGGCAACTGACCAGGGGGTATGGTGGGATACCATGGTGGAGTACACCATCATGAAGAATGATATTTGGGACATAGTGCCAAGATCAGGGGGTCAGTTAGTTGTGAGTTCTAGGTGGCTCTACAAGATCAAGCATGTTGCAGATGGAAGCATTGAGAAGTTCAACGCGAGGTTTGTGGCAAGAGGGTTCTCCCAGAGAGGAGTGGACTACGAGGAAACTGTTACACCTCTTACCTAGGGGTAACTAGAGGAGAGCATTCTCCATGATCCACATTGGAGACAGTAAACCCAAAGATGATGATCAACATTCCCCATAAACAGTAGCCCCTCAAATGCCTCCCCCCTCATCATTGCTTAGCTCACTCACTTGATCGGCATGGTTCATCCAATGATGGTGGTCCAACACACATGAGGTACAATAGTCATTGTTTCATACAAAGTATTACATTCAATGCATTAAGCATTTAGGTGAGGATCATGAGTTGAAGTCAAATAACGGATCATGATACTTGGAAGTTATGCTTTTTTCCTTGTTTCACCTTAGCGGCCATCATATGTGTCCTAGTCAAGTGTTGTCACTCTTGCGGAATAGGTATACTACTAGGAGGCCTTGATAAGGCTAACGTAACATTCCTATCCATACTTAACAAATTCCATCTAGATTCCTTCCGTTGTCCTACCTTTTGGAAATGGTTGTTACATGTACCCCGAAAAGCTTTGTACCTTCATCCTCCCATGAGAGGAAGGGGCTTGAATGCTCAAGGTTGATACAGTTGGTAAAAGAATGAAAAATGAAATGGGATGACAAATGATAAATCAAAAGCTAAAGATCATCTTGAGCTCTACCCCCTCCCTATGAGGCCATCACCCCGAGTCCTAATGCACTGAATGCATATCAAATTAAAACCACTTAATTGAATCCCGGTAAAAATAAATGCATAAACCTAAAGAGGGTCTTGCAAACCAATAAATGAATATTAAAAGGCAATAATAGGGGTTTGGAAAGAAATAGTGTTGAGGAAAGGGTAACTCAAAACACCAAGCGCTCCCTCTACAAAGGCACACATGGAGATGAACCAACATGTGGCCTTGCATGTAAATGACACCATGACCATGAAGTAAACCCCATGTCACATCATTCATTTATACTTGCACTTTGATGGGTTTCTCGAGAACTACTCCTCTACTTAGGTGTTGGCACACCTAATAGGGTCTTGTGATAGTCCCCCCATACCTAAACTTGGCAAATTGCATAAAGTCTTGAGCTAGTGTGAAGATTGAAGAAGATACCTAAAGTGAAATGCTTACATGGATTTTGTATTAAGTTGAGACTTAAATTTTATGGTTCTAGAGGCTCTTGCATCTCATAATGGTTGGTACTACTTGATTGTGTGAGCCTTTCTTGATGATGTACACCCTTAGAGATTGATGCTTCTACCTTGGACGATGCACACTGTATGGACGACGTTGAGCCCTTGATGATGAGCGTTGGGCTACTTGGTGACCTGGCATGCCTTTCCACACCCCCACACAGCTCTTGGACCTAGGACGTTGCAATAATGAGCTAGGAAATTACACATGCCACTGGACATGCCACACGGGGCCCCTAGTGACATCATGCACCCATTGAGGACATTGTGGCTCAAATTGATGATGTGGCATGTGATGATGATGGTAGACCCCTTTCGAGGGATGATGGAACCTTCCTCCTTCATGATGTTGGAACTTGGTTGATGATGAGGTGTGACCCTATTGGTGAGGGGATGTGACCTTTGATGATACTTCGGACCTTTTGGGGATGGATTTGACTTTTGGAGCGTTTGTACCCCTTGATGACATGGCATTTTTACTATGTGGCTCAAATTGATGACATGACATGTGATGATGATGGTAGAACCCTTTGGAGGGATGATGGAGCCCTCCTCTTTCATGAGGTTGGCATTTTTACTTAGGATGTTGCACATCTAGAGGATGATGTCGTGCTTGGAGTGATATGACTTTGGTGAGACAATATAGCACATGGGTGATGAGTTGGCACTAAATTGATGATGCGGTGTGACCCTATTGGTGAGGGGATGTGACCTTTGATGATGCTTTGCACCTTTGGGGGATGGATGTGACTTTTAGATCCTTTGTACCCCTTGAGGAGATGACATCGCCCTCATTTTGTCCTCTACACTTACATGTGTGGCTTCTTTAGAGGACGTTTTGATGTTTTTGCATTATATTTTCATTTTTGAGGCCTTTTGGGGGGTCGACTTGAGACCAATCCACCTTGTATCATGCATTATTATGTTTTAGGGGCTTGTAGAGAGATGAGGTGCTCGAGTTGTCTCATCTAAATAGAGGAAGGTTTCCTCATTTGTAAATCATAACTCATTCTGTGGATAATCATCACTACACTTGTCTTATATCTTCCTTTTTCACTATGGATCACTTATGCGCACCTTCTTGGAGATGATATTGTGGATGCTTTTCAAGTTTTATGGATGATTTATGGTTAGGGTTTCACTGATGCTCATTGATTTGCCTAGTAAGTGCTTTTTTCAAGTCTTTGATGGTTTATTCTTGATGTATTAAGTAAATTTTTTATCAAAGTGGTGATAATTGCATGATATCTTATATTTTCTTGGATAAACTTCATGTTGAAACCATAGGAAGGGTTGTAGTGGACTACCTTCCCTTGTTATCATTTATTTAAAGATTGTCGAAGGACATAAGTGTATTTCTAGGGTTTGTAGTGGACTACCCTAGTCTTGCTCTTGTAGGTTAAAGTTCTAGGGTTTGTAGTGGACTACTCTTGGTTTTTTACCAAAATCCATCCTGATCTCTTGCTAAAAGGTATTTGGAAGACATAGGACGGCCTCTTAGGGTTTGTAGTGGACTATCTTAAGTAGCTCTTTTAAAGGATTGATACCTAGGGTTTGTAGTAGACTACCCTAGGGTTTAATTCTTAGGTCTTTCTCTTGCCTTTACTCTCCATGAAAGTTGCAACTTTGACTCCATATTCACAAAGAAGTTGGATGACACTAGTTTATTTCTCTTGCAAGTGACCTTAAACCTTAATTCCCTTCTTCCTTTGATGTCTTATGGTAAATTTAGGTTTTATTGCAATCATTCTTCAATTTTCAACCATTTGTAGCCTAACATCTAGGGGTTGTGGCATTCTTCACCTTGGAATATTCCTTGACATCGCTTATTGCATTATTGTTATAATTTTCAGCCAACTAGGGCTTGATGTCTTGCATATTTTGAGGTTGTTTCGGGCCATTTACATTTTAGCAAGCATTTGTTACCCAAGGGCCAAAACCCTAGTTTTAGCTTGCATTTTCAGCCCTCTTTCATTACATGTTTATTGGATTTAAGGCATGTTATATTTTTGTAGTTGCAACTTGTCTTATTGCTGAAGCATTCATCTTAAAATACAAGTTTTATGACAGCCATAGCTTTTCTTTTGATTTGTGGTGTTTCAGGGCATTTATTTGACTTGGTAGTTGTCACTTATTGTCTTAAAACACCTCACACACAAATAAGGAATTGTTTTACTTAACTACCTTATGTTTACCTTGAACCTTGACATAAGTGGTGGTATAATTGAGTAACCAAGATAGGAGGTTGTCGACTTGATTCAATCTTGCAATAGAATTCCTTGAGGTCGCTAGGGAAGCCTCCCTTGTGTTGGATTTCAATCCTTCACTAAAACGAGAGAAGTAATTGCTAAGGTGACAATGGCAAGCACTTCCATAGGTTACCCTTGTCTTGCATCTTGTGAAGGCTTAGCAGAAGTGTTAGGTTGGGTGATAACATTTTGGCATTGTTGCCAAGGACAATTGAGTCATTCTTCTTAGAAATCCAAAAAGCATTCTTTTGGTGAGCTTCCATCAAAGCCTTACCTAGGTTGCTCACCTGGCGACTCCACAAAACCCAAGACCTATTCGAACATACAAAAGGAGACCCCCTAATAACCCTCCTATATACCAAATGGCTCTTCAAGCATGGGTCTCCAAAGTTTTTAGACCTTTAGATATGACTGGAATTCAAGGTTACCCTCGTGACCTGCCTAAGGATGTTCATAGGTGGTTGCCTAAGTTCCCCAGTAATAATGATATTTCCATTGAAGACCATTTATCCTTATTGTATCATACCATTGGACTCCACGGTACCCAATACCAACATGAGGATGTCATCATAAGACTCTTCTTTTCATCAGTAGTAGGAGATGCTAGGTCTTGGTATAACAATCGTCCTTATAAAAGCATTAAAACTTGGCAAGCCCTTCAAGACACCTTCATAAAAAGATGGGAAATCAAAAGGGATGGTAGATTGCTTTTGACCCAATTTAGTCAAATCAAGAAAAAAGAAATAGAGTCTAATGATGGGTTTAATATGAGATTTGATACTTTGAGAAATGAGTTTCTTGATGATCTTAGACCAAAGGCCAAGGCAATTCTCCTACAATATGTTTATACCTTTGAGAGACAATTTGGTCTCATTTTAAGAGACAAATCCCCAAATACCTTGTTGGAAGACCAAGAATGGGCATCCAAAATAAAAACTAACTTGATTGCATCTAAGATTAAGAATTTCCCTAAGGAAATAAGTGATGGAAACTTAATATTATTAGATCAAAAATTGAAACAAACAACCATCCAAATAAGGCAAGCTCAAGAGGCCCTTATGAACAAAGTTAATGTGCTTGAGAAAGGCCAAGTATATGATCTTAACAATCAAGAGTCGAGTGACGTTAATGCTCTAGATCGCATGAATTGGATTGAAGAAATAGATGCCATATACATTGTACATGTTATAGCACAAGTTGTAGGTTGGGCAAAGCC